>QYRS01000010.1:2807500-2810000 GCA_006503535.1 Arthrinium phaeospermum
ATCGCCGGGTGAGCTGCCGCCCTTTTAGGGGGGTGGATTTTTCTGGGGGGGTATAAGGCAGCTGAGATTTCCGGGTTGGTGGGTGTCTGGGGTGTGTGTTCCGCGCGCTTACCCTGTAGCGTACCCGGTAGCGGTCGTTTAGCGGGCACAAGTGCTGTAGATATAGGGTACCAGGCCTGTAGTTATAGGGCGGTTGGTGGTTAGGGTTAGGGGCCTACCGGGCGAGCGGTACCGCCACAGGGTAGGTACAGGGTAGCAGCCGTGGGACTTGGGTGTGGTGTATGGGTATGGGTACAGGGTAGCTCGTGCGTTTGGATGCGTTCCAGCAAGGCCGGTGGCGGGGGGCACGCGCCGACGGGGTGGGAGAAGGACAGAGAGCCGAAGGCACCAGGCGGGGGCTTCGTACGGGCGCTGGTTCGGGAGGTTCGGGTTGGGGTGTCCGGGCGGGCAAGCGGGCGGTTACCCTGGAACGGGCGGGTGGCCTTTGGGGCAGGGCAGCAAAACCGGCCGAGGGCGGGCTGGGGTTGCCCTGCAGCTACAGGGTAAGCTCCAGGGTAGGCTACAGGGTAGCTACCCTGTAGCGACGACCTATTTCCGAAAATCGCGCGCCCACGGCCGGCGGAGGTGTCCATACGCGCGTCTTGCGGGTGCGGGGGGCCCACGGGCGCCGAAAGCACGTTTCCGTGCTCGCATACGCCCCCTCGTCGTCGCCATATGTCGAATCTAGTAGTCGGGGGGTTACCCTGTAGCTTCCCTGTAGCTACCCTGTAACGATCTGCTCCCGCCGCCGAAACGCGGCGGCGACGGGGCCGACGGGCACCGTACGCATACCGGCCGGCTCCCCTGCGCCGTGGCTATCGGATGAGCCCCCCGGGGAGGCAGTCGCCCTCGAAGAAACAGAAATATTTACAAAGGTGTGCTGGGACGAAATCTGAATTAGTAGGTTGAACCAAAAATGCGTTAACATCCTTAACCAAGTCCGACGGAAAGTGCATTTTTTCGAAAGTCGGGGTGGTATCAGCGATTTTCCGGTATAGATCGATAGAGCAGCACCGCGCGAGTACGCAGCACACTTCCTTTTCCCTCTCGATTTCACGAGCCTCCGCACTTTCGGCATCCGGCCCCCGCAGCTACCCTGTAGCTACCCTGTAGCGAGCACCCTTTTTCGCCGTACGCCACGAACGGCGACGGCGACGGGCCCGACGTGCGCCTCAAGCGTCCGTGCGCGGCCTACGCGGCCGAACGCACCATACGGCGTGCTTCTGCGCCTCCTCTTCCCCGAGATACGGCCAAAGGTGTCCTGGCGCACAATCCGGCCTGGCTACCCTGTAGCGCCGCCTGGATTCGACCGGTAAAGTACACCCCGTGTGTCTGGCCGGATGTGTTTGGTGCCAAACAACCGCCCATGTGCCAAAGGTGCTACCCTGGAGCTACCCTGTAGGTTACCCTGTAGGTTACCCTGTAGCTACCCTGTAGCGAGCACCCTTTTTCGCCGTACGCCACAAACGGCGACGGCGACGTGCGCCTCAAGCGTCTGGGCCCGGCCTACGCGGCCGAACGCGCTATACGGTGTGCTTCTGCGCCCCCTCGTTGCCGAGATACGGCCAAAGGTGTCCTGGCGCATACTCCGACCCGGCTACCCTGTAGCGCCGCCTGGATTCGACCGGTTGGCTCCACGGGGGTGGTGCGTCCGGATGTGTTCGTGCAAAACTGCCGCCCAAGTGCAGGAGGTGTTACCCTGGAGCTACCCTGTAGGTTACCCGGTAGCTACCCTGGAGCGCGGGCTCCGAAAAAAGATGACGGCCGCAGGAAGCCCTCGACGGCGACGAGACTGCCCGCATTCGATGCGCCCCGTCCGTGGCCACCCGCCGAGCACACTGCCGTCGCCCTGCATCTCGCCGTCGCCGGCGCGTGGTCGATTTTGTCCGCGAGGGGGGTTACCCTGTAGCTACCCTGTAGCTTACCCGGTAGCTACCCTGTACCACAGGGTAGCGGGGACAAAACCGGCGACAGCGAGGCCCACGAGCCACGGACGACGACGAGCCTGGCACCAGCGGAGAGCCCACGGGGAGGCGCGCAGGATGGCGCCGGCGCCGTCGCGGTGCGAGGCCTGGATCTCGAGTTATTGGGGTGGGTGTCCTGGCGCGCTCCAGGGTAAGCCCACAAAAACCGCGAGGGCCGAAAACGACTAAGTACGAAAAAATAGTGCAGATCCGAAAATGGTTTGTATGGGAAATGAGTTCCGACTCATTTTTTCCCATACAAATCTTTTTTCGGAAATTATTTCCGTGACACAGAACCCTCTGAGCCGGGTTTT
Source organism: Arthrinium phaeospermum (assembly GCA_006503535.1). Lineage (NCBI taxonomy): Eukaryota > Fungi > Ascomycota > Sordariomycetes > Amphisphaeriales > Apiosporaceae > Arthrinium > Arthrinium phaeospermum. Next base: position 2,809,818 of record QYRS01000010.1, read on the forward strand.
GGACCTGATTTGGGTCGCAGGGTACATGAGGAAGCAGAAAATGCAAGCAAAGCAAGCAATTGCGGCGCCCAAGCCTCTGCTTCTCTCAACTGTTCCATATTTGACTGCTCTCTATTGCGTGTTCTCCCTTATGAGCATAATAGTTAGCGACCCCCCTAGGCGGTACACAAGCAACCATATCTA
>QYRS01000010.1:2817500-2821402 GCA_006503535.1 Arthrinium phaeospermum
CGAAGGAGGTGCGCGGGCGTGGGATGGCGGATACCGGGTCGTGGTGGCTCCCCTGGCGGCTGGCACGCGCGCAGGCTCGCTCCCGGAGGTGGTCCCTCCGTCGACATACTTGCGAGTGCGCACAGCTACAGGGTAGCTACCCTGTAGCGAGGTTAGGGGGCGAATATCTCTTCAGCCGGGCAACGCAGCGCTATTCGGAGACTGCCACGCAGGCCGCCGTCTCGCGCTCTACACAGCAAGCACCCCGGGAGAGCCCAAAACGCCCGTTTCGCGTTTTGCAAATTTGCCAGTCGAATTCCGAAAATGCCGAATCCGGATCCGGGCGTCTGGGGGCATCGGGGCGCAGCTCAACCGGCGCATCCCAAGGCGGCGTGTCGGTTGCCGTCGCGCTTGTGCCGCTGGCGAGCCTGCTCGCAAAGCCACGCGCGGTTATATACCGTGGTTACCCTGTAGCTACCCTGTAGGTTACCCTGGAGCTACCCTGGAGCTACCCTGGAGCTACCCTGGAGCTTACCCTGGAGCCTACCCTGTGGTACAGGGTAGCGCGCTTCCATCGACGATTGCGGGCGCTGTAGGGCCGCAGCGGCATCGCGGACGGGACCGGGGAGGTCGCCCGATTTTTACGCGTCAAGTTAGGCTGGTCTCGACCCCGTACGGCCTCTGGATCGCCGGGAAACGCACGACTCATTTTGGGCTCATTTTTCCCATACAAAATCTTTTTTCGGAAATTACGTTTGGGACACAGAACCCCCTGAGCCGGGTTTTGGACCCGACTTGGGTCGCAGGGTATATATGGGGGTCGGGCTGGCCGCCCGCGGGGGTGCCACCGGTGCATCTGCTGCAAGGCGGCCGCCCAGGGGCCGCCGCGACCCTGCGCGGGCCTGGGAAGGGGCCCGCCGGCCGGTACAGGGTAAGTTGAGAAAAATCTGGCGAAATCGCCGGGTGAGCTGCCGCCCTTTTAGGGGGGTGGATTTTTCTGGGGGGGTATAAGGCAGCTGAGATTTCCGGGTTGGTGGGTGTCTGGGGTGTGTGTTCCGCGCGCTTACCCTGTAGCGTACCCGGTAGCGGTCGTTTAGCGGGCACAAGTGCTGTAGATATAGGGTACCAGGCCTGTAGTTATAGGGCGGTTTGGTGGTTAGGGTTAGGGGCCTACCGGGCGAGCGGTACCGCCACAGGGTAGGTACAGGGTAGCAGCCGTGGGACTTGGGTGTGGTGTATGGGTATGGGTACAGGGTAGCTCGTGCGTTTGGATGCGTTCCAGCAAGGCCGGTGGCGGGGGGCACGCGCCGACGGGGTGGGAGAAGGACAGAGAGCCGAAGGCACCAGGCGGGGGCTTCGTACGGGCGCTGGTTCGGGAGGTTCGGGTTGGGGTGTCCGGGCGGGCAAGCGGGCGGTTACCCTGGAACGGGCGGGTGGCCTTTGGGGCAGGGCAGCAAAACCGGCCGAGGGCGGGCTGGGGTTGCCCTGCAGCTACAGGGTAAGCTCCAGGGTAGGCTACAGGGTAGCTACCCTGTAGCGACGACCTATTTCCGAAAATCGCGCGCCCACGGCCGGCGGAGGTGTCCATACGCGCGTCTTGCGGGTGCGGGGGGCCCACGGGCGCCGAAAGCACGTTTCCGTGCTCGCATACGCCCCCTCGTCGTCGCCATATGTCGAATCTAGTAGTCGGGGGGTTACCCTGTAGCTTCCTGTAGCTACCCTGTAACGATCTGCTCCCGCCGCCGAAACGCGGCGGCGACGGGGCCGACGGGCACCGTACGCATACCGGCCGGCTCCCCTGCGCCGTGGCTATCGGATGAGCCCCCCGGGGAGGCAGTCGCCCTCGAAGAAACAGAAATATTTACAAAGGTGTGCTGGGACGAAATCTGAATTAGTAGGTTGAACCAAAAATGCGTTAACATCCTTAACCAAGTCCGACGGAAAGTGCATTTTTTCGAAAGTCGGGGTGGTATCAGCGATTTTCCGGTATAGATCGATAGAGCAGCACCGCGCGAGTACGCAGCACACTTCCTTTTCCCTCTCGATTTCACGAGCCTCCGCACTTTCGGCATCCGGCCCCCGCAGCTACCCTGTAGCTACCCTGTAGCGAGCACCCTTTTTCGCCGTACGCCACGAACGGCGACGGCGACGGGCCCGACGTGCGCCTCAAGCGTCCGTGCGCGGCCTACGCGGCCGAACGCACCATACGGCGTGCTTCTGCGCCTCCTCTTCCCCGAGATACGGCCAAAGGTGTCCTGGCGCACAATCCGGCCTGGCTACCCTGTAGCGCCGCCTGGATTCGACCGGTAAAGTACACCCCGTGTGTCTGGCCGGATGTGTTTGGTGCCAAACAACCGCCCATGTGCCAAAGGTGCTACCCTGGAGCTACCCTGTAGGTTACCCTGTAGGTTACCCTGTAGCTACCCTGTAGCGAGCACCCTTTTTCGCCGTACGCCACAAACGGCGACGGCGACGTGCGCCTCAAGCGTCTGGGCCCGGCCTACGCGGCCGAACGCGCTATACGGTGTGCTTCTGCGCCCCCTCGTTGCCGAGATACGGCCAAAGGTGTCCTGGCGCATACTCCGACCCGGCTACCCTGTAGCGCCGCCTGGATTCGACCGGTTGGCTCCACGGGGGGTGTGCGTCCGGATGTGTTCGTGCAAAACTGCCGCCCAAGTGCAGGAGGTGTTACCCTGGAGCTACCCTGTAGGTTACCCGGTAGCTACCCTGGAGCGCGGGCTCCGAAAAAAGATGACGGCCGCAGGAAGCCCTCGACGGCGACGAGACTGCCCGCATTCGATGCGCCCCGTCCGTGGCCACCCGCCGAGCACACTGCCGTCGCCCTGCATCTCGCCGTCGCCGGCGCGTGGTCGATTTTGTCCGCGAGGGGGGTTACCCTGTAGCTACCCTGTAGCTTACCCGTAGCTACCCTGTACCACAGGGTAGCGGGGACAAAACCGGCGACAGCGAGGCCCACGAGCCACGGACGACGACGAGCCTGGCACCAGCGGAGAGCCCACGGGGAGGCGCGCAGGATGGCGCCGGCGCCGTCGCGGTGCGAGGCCTGGATCTCGAGTTATTGGGGTGGGTGTCCTGGCGCGCTCCAGGGTAAGCCCACAAAAACCGCGAGGGCCGAAAACGACTAAGTACGAAAAATAGTGCAGATCCGAAAATGGTTTGTATGGGAATGAGTTCCGACTCATTTTTTCCCATACAATCTTTTTTCGGAAATTATTCCGTGACACAGAACCCTCTGACCGGGTTTTGGACCTGATTTGGGTCGCAGGGTACATGAGAAGCAGAAAAGCAAGCAAAGCAAGCAATTGCGGCGCCCAAGCCTCTGCTTCTCTCAACTGTTCCATATTTGACTGCTCTCTATTGCGTGTTCTCCCTTATGAGCATAATAGTTAGCGACCCCCCTAGGCGGTACACAAGCAACCATATCTAGGATGGACGATGGACCTTCAGGTGACTTTTCGCGCTGAAGGCCGTCCGATCGGTTCTGTGGATAACTGGCCGTTGGCTAGACCTATTCACTGAGCATCGGGAGACACTAAGCCGGCCGTTGCCCTGCAGCGGTTGGCCGAAGCCTCCTTCTAGGGCCCGTAAATCACACCCAAGCGTCGAAAGGCGCCTGGAGTGCGGTGGACCGACGCCCTGGAGAAATCAGAGGGGAAAGGTGGAAGTTCCAGCCCAGAAGCTTGGCCCTCTCGGGGGTTTATCCGCGGCGTAAGCCAACGATTAGAGCTTCTGGTAGTGTTCGCACTCCGGTGCACGATCGGTAACTAAATATCTCTCACGTGCCTTCGGGCGCCGTGCAGGCCATCCCCGGCGTACGATAGTTACCTGGTTGATTCTGCCAGTAGTCATATGCTTGTCTCAAAGATTAAGCCATGCATGTCTAAGTATAAGCAATTATACGG
>QYRS01000012.1:1800000-2020000 GCA_006503535.1 Arthrinium phaeospermum
CGAAATAGCTTGGGATTATAAACAGAAACGCTACGTTGGTGTTCAAAGGTTCATTATAATTGCAACCGATCGCGCACAACACAGTACGTGTGTGTAAGTTATACCTGGGTCTACCTACCTGTTTTACCTAGTCATGGGTGTGTATATTAATTGACGGAATCTCAGACCAATATTAACGTACGAACGTCGCGGGTGTACCAAGCCCGGGGTTCAGCCGGATGTTCACGGTATAATATATAGCCAGGGTCGCCGGCCCGAGTTGAAACCGGGCGAGAAGGATTTGGGATACAAACCCGTATCTTGTACCATGAACCCTCACGAGATTCTCGTGAAAGAGTCCCGGGTTAACTACGCAAAACTAGTCACAATCGACCACAACGCCGATGTGCAGTTCATTGGTAGCATCACAGAGAGTGACTTCTCTATCGTACGACATGCTGTTGACGATTGCTGGCGGAAGAAGAATCGGCATTCGGACAGGCATTCCAAGTCGAAGTCGAAGTCAAAGTCAGACTCATCCAAGCAACTCAATGCCGAACCGATAAAACTCAAACCATCCGAACATGAGTCGGCAAACGTCGCGTCATCCAGAAAGGCATCCAGAAGAACTCACTAATAAATTTGCCCCATCCGAATCCGAGGCGGGACTTTAGCCCGAACCCAAAGATCAAGTCGATTTGAAACCCAGACTTAAGTCGAAAGCTGAGCCATGAAAACGAAGAGGGTCGTGGAGAATACATCATGTAGCATGGCTCAATCTATTTGAATTCAGCTCAGGTTACAAGTATTGCTGAGGGAAAACCACTAGTATGACATGGACATGAGGCGACTTTCTTCAGGGCCTGGAGGAGTACAGCCGGACCGAACCATAGCTACAATTGAGAGCATTCTCCCATAACATGGTGCGACTGCAGCCATCGCTCGGCATCGGGTTTTTCGATTGCCTTTTCTGCAACGGGGCATAAACTTGGTCCGTTGGATGCGGCCGCTTCCTGGTCACCTAAGTGGCAACGTGTTGGTTTTCGCAAAGACGCTGCCGGCTTTCGTCGCTCCGCCGACCGGCGGCGGCGGCTCCAGAGCGCGTGCGAGTTGCGTCAAGAGCCCGCCGGATCATGGTTCGCCTTGGTGGAGCGACACAGTCTCCTTTGCCATCGTCTATTGGATGAAGGTCTTCAAGGGCGCGACCAATCCTGACTAGGCTCTGCGGCTACCAGGATGGAATACTGAGACGGTATGGGATCGCTATCAGGATCAGACAGATGAACCGACAGTATGAGAAGGCGGATATTCGTTGATAGCTTTACGGAAGCTTGGAAAGGGCGCCGGGACGACGGTGCTCGCTTGGGCAAACCATTCATTAGGTGTCTGAAGTGATGACGTGACTGCAGTTTTGCTGCAACTTACACAGGAAGCTATATACGTCTATGTGTCCCCTGTAGCGATGCACCTACTGTAAAAGAGTGTGACAAAACGCAGCAATGCATGGCAACCATTAAGCTTTCCAAGCCAACTTGTTTACAGTTCAATCAGGATCTGACAAAGTGATTAAAGTACGAATTAAGTTGCATGAGTAGGTTGACCGTCAGCTTTCAATAGAGACTAAGAAACTTCTATCACCACTTGAAATACAAGGCGAAAATGCCAGGAAGTTGATCAACGGACCACGATGGGGTTGGATCTAGGTGTGAGGCGGAAAAGAGTATCGCCGGCCATCATCAGCTGGGGCGAAGTCCCCAAACCCGCGCGAGACCCCACTAAGCCTGCACTCAAAGTCGCAGGGCGGCCAGCGGCGTCAACCCCACCATCTCATGCCGGCAGTGATGTCAATTGCAACCCATCACCTCCATCCCAGCCGTGTAACAAGAGACGACCAAGATTGAGAGGACATGATGGTCGCAAAACTGTCCGACCTGCCGCCCGAGCTCCTGGACCGGGTCTGCTACTTCGTAGACACCAAAAAGACCCTTGTGCACCTTTCCAGATGCTCGCAGCAGTTGTGCGCCGCCGCCACCCCACATTTGTACCGTCACATAGACCTGCTCTCGACACCGGCAACAGATGTGGACAGGCATTTGGACACCCTAGTCTCGCTGTTTCTCAGTCATGCCGAGGTTGCCTCACATGTACGACACCTAGCCATCCGCATGCCCGACAGCAGGGCTCCGCGGGAAGAGTCTACTGTGCGTGCGCCCGAGATTCAAGAGTTCATCAGGCGGCTAGACGGCATCTTCCCGTCTAGCGACAAGCCGCCTCCCGGATCGGAGGAGCAAACAACCGCCACTACCCCTGGAGCTTACCCGGAAAGCGACGATGATGGGGATGAAGATGGCGACGATGCTGCCAGCATCTGGAGCACCACCGATGAGGACGAGAGCGAAGAGGAAATTGAGGGCGGCGACGAAGAAGCCACTAACGAGGACATGAGCGGGAAGCTGTCCCAGAAGGCCACCGAAGTTCAACGCTGGGTGATTCTTGTCATCCTGTTGACCCGGCTTCAGAAACTCGAGATACTGGACCTCGAGTTCTCCCAGCCTGCCTACTGCGGCGAGATCTTCGATATGATTCTGCGCTTCAATGAGCGCGCGATAACTGCGAGGCTCCCCAATATCGACAAGATATGCTTTGGCTACTCATCTGTACCTGCTCGGGGACTACTTTGCGACGGTACCTTCTCCTTTCCTGGCTTGACCTCCGTCTTCCTGCACCGTGTCACCAGCGGGGCTTCCATGACGTTCTTGGGCGAGCCGAACACCCTTCCCATGCAGCACTTGGAATTGCGAGACTGCCGCCTATCTCCGCCCGAGCTCGCCAACATCGTCAGATCCGCCAAGAGTCTCAAGTCCTTCGTCTATGAGGTCGGCGAGCCGCGCACCACGTACCAGAGGAGACAGAACATCAGCTACAGGTCGATCCGAATGGCCCTGGAAAGCCAGAAGGACAGCCTGGAGTCCATTTGGGTGGACTACCCTCACGACTATCTGTTCGATGAGCTCTCGACCGACGAAACGAGACCTATAGGTTCGTTCCGTCACTTCACGGCTCTCAAGCGCTTGCGGATCGCGGGCACCTACATATTCGGCTTCGTCTGGACGGATCACCTGGACGTGAGACGGCTTGTGCGGGCGCTGCCAGACCAGATCGAGCTGGTGCACCTGACCCACGCCGACGAAGACGAAGAGACGATGGAGGGGTGCAGTTGGTATTGAATGCCAAAGCGGACGGGCAACTACCACAGCTCTCCAAGTTGTTGATGGAAATGTCCCACCCGTACTTTGATTCGCACAAGGACGAACTGAGGAGGATGAGCCGGCAGGCAAGAGATGTCGGCATGGACATTGGCATCTTCGACAACTACAGCGACGACCGGATCAAGTCGGACCACGACTGGGTGCGGTGCTCGCGCGCCGGTAACCTGGGCTACAATCGAGAGGAGAGCATGTGGGGGTTCGACGGGGAGGTGCAGTGGCCCAAGCGAGTCTCTGGGTGCATGCAGAGGCCCCAGTACGGCGAGATTTACATAGATTCTTCATAGCCACGGGTGCGTGCATTTTTCATGGCCGCACGCACACCATGGCGATATTTCCGGAATGTACGTACATGTAAGCAGTAGTGCGGGCGGGCGGGTTTTGCCAGCCTCATTCCAAGTTACATATTCTACAGTCTGACCAACATAAGCTTGCTCAGGTAGATGCCTCTACGGAAATACGATATGTAAAAATTCGACTCGGTCCACCGACAGTGAGGCTCGTGGCTCAGGCATCATTTGCCCCCCAAGTAAAAACCCAGGTGCCAGGGGAGGACTTTTTCTGGCCAGGGAACATTTCCAGAAAAAAACTTCATCCCAAATAATAATGGGGTTGTGTCTGGTCAGTATTACTTGTACAGTAACAAACTTGGATTTGCTGTTCGGGAAGGACGGGAGTGAGCGAATGGGATTTCGGAACCCCTGTTATGGGAATCGGCACAGGCGACCGAAAATGCGCAAAAAGCAACTGGTTGCCTGGAGGGGTAGGGACAGGGGCACAAACTTCTAAGATCCTTGGTCCTTGCTCTGCTTTGGAGAAGGCGGCGAGTGAGGGGCAAGGGGCACCATTAGGCGCTGGGAAGATGGCAAGGCGCTGCAACAGGCCTCTGCGCAGGAAAGCCCATTGAAGCTCTGCCCAAGGCACATTGGCACCACGCGCCCACCAACACCAACCACTGTCCACAAGTCGTTCAGAAATGGGAGAGCCACTGTTTCATCTTAACTTTTGCACTTTGTCCCTGGCTCCGATCTCTTGGCAACCGCCGCGCCTCCAGTTTTTTCCTGTCGTCTCGGCTGATAATTGCAGGACGGAATGACGAGTGCCCTCGATTGCTATGGGGCTGACACTCCAGTCCCAGTTCGGAGTCTTTTTTTGGTTGGTCGGTCGGCCCCCCTGCGACTTTTTGCAAACGGCACGCCGCTAATAGCAAGCAAGCATTGAAGCTACAGCAGCGGGCAGGTCGGTGCACTCGGTCACGGAGCTGAACGTCCAGGCGATGCTTGGGTCGCAGTATCTAATCTTGAACTGGGCCCGGCTTCGCTATGCTCAATGCGCGCGCGAGAAGCCCTGGAGGATGGAGTACATGGAAGAAAAAGAGCAAGAGAAAAATTAACATGCCGAAGCACTCATCCGCGCGTCCACCGTTCCATAAGGTAGTCGGAGGTACCTGATTTGTAAACATTAATCCATGGCTGTCAATTGTCCCTGGGCTGAGTTAATATTGATGATTGAGGGAAAAAGAAAGGCGCCGCCGGGCCACGTCTACTGCCTACTGCCCACGTCGGCTGCATTTTGGTTCTTTTGACGCTGCTGGCGTTTTCTTCATGACACCCGCTGTCTGGGCAGCCGACCGCCACTATTGGCGAGCTGGGCCGCAGCCACACGTCACGTCCGGTCGTATCTGCATGTCGTAGGTGGGAAAGAAGTAAGGTATATACTACTATGGCTCTGCATTGCGTTCACTGTAAACCTGCCAATCGCCAATATTCCTTGATTACTTAGAAGGTTTCCGACCATTGGGTAGCTGGTGTTACTGTGTTACGCGACTCATGTGAAGATTGAATGTCGTAAGGTCGCGACTAACGAGCCTACGGCACCCTACCTAGCCGCTAGCTCCCTCGCGCCTCGCGGGGGTGCGCCATGCTGCTGCAAGGAAAAAAGGGCCAAAACCAAAGGACCAAGATTCAAGATTCAAGAACTCTGACCGACAGCCTGGCGCAGCAACCCCGCCGCCAGCGTGAGGGAGGAGAAGGAAGGAGCAGGAGGAAGCAGAAGAAGAAGCATGGCCCTCGGAAATACCATCCTCTTGGCACGCCTAGCCGTGCTCATTGGCCATGGGCCCGGGCTGGCAGATGCAAGCAAGCACAAGACCCTCTCTTCTTGGTCGTCTGCCTCTCTCTGCAGGGCGACGCGCGTGTGTTGTTTAGTTTCCTGCCTGCTTGCAGAAACTCGCGAGCTCCAATGAGTCCATCAAGTGCCACATGCTGGGCCGGGTCTCGGGTTTCAAAGATAGATCATGATGAACGCACCACCACTGCGTGGTCGAGGCAGTCGGCCACCCCAGAGAGCTGAAATAGTACATATGTAGTAGAGCCCAGGGCGCCTATGGGCACAGGCATAGGCAGGACTCAGGAACGGAACTAGCAACATTAAGTGAGGGCATCCATCGAGCAGAGAGAGAAGAAAAAATCGCTTATTATTAGCAGTAGTGCCCGTACCCGTCCGGCGAGTCTAGCAAGTACCTCCATACACACTTCACGTTACCCAGCGATACCCTGCTCTCGGGCCCCCCATCCAAGCGGTTCCTGGCGCACGCAACAAGAAAGCAAGAATCAAGGCGAGACATCGCATCGGACCAAGTTCGTTTGCCCAACAGCTGTGCATATGAGACGAGACATATAACGCTGTCTTCCCAGAGTTTCCCGGTCTGTTATTGACCCATTTCCCATAGACTTTGTCAAATTTGGCCCAGTTGAGACCTCGCTTGCCTGCTTCCACCCCGCCTGCCCGTCCAGACAAGTGTTCGTGTCTCGTGTATCGCTTGCAGACTGCAGATTGGAGGCACGGATTAGGCAAGCAACCTTAACTTGACGGCCATTACTGCTTCGAGGTTACATGCAGCAGCAGTAGCATCGGCAGAGCAGGGCAAAACTTGTCAGGTCCCGTCAACTCTCTTTGGGAGTGAGGGTTGATCGGCATTTGCTTTGCCTACTCTCTCAAGGCTTGCATATACTTGCTTGCCCTTACCTTACATACCTTACGTTATTATACCTACCTGCCCCCCCTCAACAAAGAGAAGAAAGAAAGATGGCGGGCACCAGGCTGCAAAGACCGTCTCCGGTTGCGTTGCAGCAGAAGCCGCCCCCCAACACGCTGCGCAAGAAGCCACCACCAGTTTCGATGCACAGTCATCCCGCCATGTCCAAGCAGAGACCACCACCACTCCCGGTTTCTTTCGACAACAACGTCAAATCGTCGCCCGCGGTTCTTACGAGGCGGAGACACGGCTCGCTGTCGGTGGTCAATACGAGCCAAGCGCAATACCAACAGTACCAATACTACGCACCATATCAGGCCACCCCCACGCTGGACAGTCGCAGCAGCAGCAGCAACAACCACAGCACAGCAGCAGCAGCAGCCGCCGCAGCCACGACGGGCACCGGGGCCGGTCAGCAGATGTGGTGGTTGATGATAGCACGAGCAGGAAGAATACGACGGCGACCAATACAAATAACCAGTAAGCGAGCCCTTGCATTGAAACGGTATAATTTCCTCCCCCATGGCCCGAACCACCAGCCGCCTATTTGCGTCTCCACCGTAGTTTGGTGCTACCACCCTTGATGACTTGGTGGACCGGCCCATGTTCACTGACACCCCAAACTGCCTTGTCTTTTTGATCTCGAGGGGGAGTCCCCTTGTTTAAAGTGGTTTCCGTGCCTGCGTTCAACACGGTTCGCAATTTGGGAGTATGCCCGGCACCGGCAGCGGCTCCTCTTCTTCTCCTCTCCTCTCATGCGCGAGATGCGAAGGTTTGGGAAGGCGATCGGCATGACATGTTTCCCCATGTTTCGTTAGCGATCGAACCGAAAGTTTCCCATGAGCGAGCGCTTCGAGTGAGCATTGGCAGCAAAGCAGCACTTGGCACCTATTTCATGCAGGTTCCACCCCTGAAGATCTTACCACTTGCTCTCTTCCCCCACCATCGGGCAACCCTGCCATCCACCCACCGACTTACTAGTACTGCCTGCCCCCTTGCACATGTTCGTGGTTAGCGCTGCGCTGAAAAAAGCACCATCATTTCCACAACTGCCGCTGGCGCAGCTTTTAACCACTTCAGCGACGGCCTCGTACTATTTCGCAGGCCCAGTGGCTTGTAGCCTCCTTCTGGTAGTATCCTAGAACGGTCTAGACGTAGCGCTCCTGCGAAAAATGGGCAGTCGGTCGTGTTCAAGTGAATGAGATTTGGGGGGGAAAGAAACAAAGCGAGCGAGCGAGCCCGACAGACAGAGAGAGGCAGGAAACTGCGCATCTTTACTTGTCGTTCTTCACCCCCCTTTTTAAAATCTTCCTACACACATACCTCCCTACCTGCCCCTCGCACTCACACCTGCAACGACACCTGCACGTGGGCTGTTGGATCGCCGCGCGTTGTTGAGTTGTATTGCGATACTCCCTGACCCAGCACGCCAATCATTTTAATCCCTTGAGCGCCCCACGGAACCTGCCGATCGCTCTTACTTGGCCATCCCCGTCCATATGTCTGGGGCCGCACGCCGATAAACATAACTGACCTGTCCGTCTCTTCTTGCCCATTGACAGATTTGCCGCGAGACCATCCCATCATACAAGAGCCCGTTCTGCCTGCTGTCGTGTACACCCCGGTACGACAACAACCTGCTGAAGCCCGTCAGCGCCCTCGCCCCAGGAGACGAAGCCCTAGTACGATGGTTGTAGCCGCCGACCCCGGCCCTGCCTTTGTTCCCGTCACCGCCGTTGGTCCCAGGGACCCCAGACCAACATGGACCGAAAGCTCCTTTGGGGCTGTTTATGCCACCCTCCTTCCAGTCGCGCTCTGCGAAGGCCCCGCCGGCTCCCATCACGCCCGGCCCTACGCGCAGTTCGACAACCGCCCGCAGCCCTTCACGAGGCCCTCCAGCAGCAGCTCCAACGCGAGCGGGAGCAGCGTCATGACCAGGGAGAGCATCGTCCAGAATGCGCAGCCCCGCCAGCAGCCGCACCAGCTTCGAGTCGTGGGACTCGAGCCCTCGGAAGGCAGACTTCTCGTCGTGGAACCGACCCTCTCCTATCAAGCAGCATAGCTACAGGAGGAGGGGCCCGGGCGAGTTTTTGCTGCGCTGCCGAGCGAGGTGATGCAACTTATCCTGGATCACCTGGGAGACTTACACCTGGAGCCGAGCAGCACCAGCTGTGCAACCTGCATGATGGGACTTCTGCTCCGTTGCTCTCTCCCAGGAAGCTCTTGGTCCATGCCAGAACAGCACTGTAAGAATCCTACTGGAGAAAGTGTTTCAATTGACCACTAACAAGAAGGTAGCTACGAGAACATTGTATTGGTAGGAAACGATTCGGCAGTGCAAAAAAACGCTACAAGCTCAATGCCGGTACCCGACTCGTCTGCTTCGGCGCACGCTTCGAGCAAACCCCTCGGTGAGCGCCATGGTGCACACGCGCTGAAAGTACCAGCAGCTCCCACGGGAACTGCGGTGGGAATACCAGAACCTGGTGGCGTCGGTCATCATGGCCTGTCCCAATTTTGAGCGACTTGTCGGCCCCATCGTCACATACGATCACACCTGGAACCGGCTCCACCACGCCCTGTCCACCCGCTGGAAGCTCAAGGAGATGAACTGGGTGGTCGGACCGTCCCCGTACCAACGCCAGCGCCGCATCCGATCGAATTCGAGCGCCGCACAGATGATGGCGCCATCCATGCACGCGCCGCCGGGCGACCTGCAACCGCAGCAGAGCCTGGCCTTCCTCGACTTCAACCAACTGGAGCCGCCTCAAGACGCTGACATCCACTGCCTGCCGGGCACCTTGACGCCGCTGTCGCTGGTGGAAACGATGCTGGCACACATGCCCAACATTGAGCATCTCTACTTGAATTTGCCCCTGACCTCGCGCGCCGCCGGGCGACCTGCAACCGCAGCAGAGCCTGGCCTTCCTCGACTTCAACACCAACTGGAGCCGCCTCAAGACGCTGACCATCCACTGCCTGCCGGGCGCCACCTTGACGCCGCTGTCGCTGGTGGAAACGATGCTGGCACACATGCCCAACATTGAGCATCTCTACTTGTCGAATTTGCCCCTGACCTCGTTTGACGACTCGAGCCTCCTGGCGCTCCCGGCGCTCAAGACGCTCTGGCTGTCGGATCTGCCCGGCATCACCAGCGCAGGACTTTCCTCGTTCGCGACGCGCCAGAGCGCGCAGGGCCTGACCGCGTTGACGCTGAAGGACCTCAACATCGCCTCGCTCCCGGCCCTCGTGCGCATCTTCTCGAACCTGGTGTCGCTCGAGAAGTTCTCCTTTGTGCAGAACCGGGCGCCGATCCTGCCCGCCGACGAGATGATCTGGCTCTTCCCCTACCTGGCCTCCCGGTCGCTGCGGAACCTGCACTGGGACATCCCCGTCAGCGACGTCGCGAACCCGGCCGACCCCATCCTGGCCAAGAGCATCGCGGCCGGTGGGTTCCCCTCGCTGCGCTCGCTCCGCGCCCCGAGCGACGCCGAGGGCATGTTCCAGGCGCTGTGCATGCCGGTCGAGAAGATCGAGCTGGCTAGTGACCGCTTCCATGGGCGCGGGTTGGCTAACAATAACAACGGCGGCCAACGCAGCGGGCCGACTCGCCTACGGCGACTTCGCATCAGGCGGCGGCTCAGCAGCAGGCGGCAGTACAGGCGGCGGCCGATAAGTCGGCGTTTTTCAGCCGGAACCTGCACCACGCGCGCCTGGCGGCGCAGACCCGGATCGAGGCGGCGCGGTCGCGGCCGCGCTACTTTGTGAATGTGATCGACGAGGACGGGTCCGTGGTGGAGAAGTACGGCATGTCCGGATACATGGGCCAGGTCGAGTCCAAGATCCGGTACCACTTGTTGCCGGACGCGGGCGCCACCGACGAGAACGGGGGGCTCGTGGACATGGCGGACGTGATGATGGGGGACGGGGGCGAGAGTCTGAGCGGCGACCGCGAGGGCTGCTCGGGCCGCTGGAATGCGAACGAGACGAGCGCGGCGGATAAGCGGGATCGGGAGAGGTGGTGGCATACGGAGAGGGGGCGGTGGCGGCAGGTTGGGCTGGCTTGAGGGGGAGGTGAGGTGAAGAGAAGGGAAGGGCATGATGATTGATGGAATGGGGAAAACACACCTACTTACAACAAACAACATATAATGATATCTACGAAATCAGATAGCGATGACGGGTACTACGGGATCTCTTTGGGTATAATGCGTGGATCAAGGAACACGCAGGTTTTCGGAATTTATTGGGTATTGGGTTGCGGATTCAAGGCGCAAGTTTGGATAAACAGGGCTTTTGGGCAAGATTATATCTACTGGGCTCTCACATACGAATGTAATACTACTTACTATATAGCAGCACGGAATGATACCCCCATATGGATAATCAAATTGGATCTGAAATCGAAGAGTCTATACCAAGAAAACTTTCGCTGGCCTTTCATTGTTAAATACCGCGACGACTGAGTATCGGATGACAGGAGTCAAAAGCAATTCGGTGATAACCTACCTCTTTGTCGGATTTGGGACGGGCTCGGCTCCGATGGTCGGGCCTCTTTTGCGCCGACCACAAATTACAGTGGACGTCATAGCTTTTTGGCCTGGTCCCTAAACCGTCATTGAAAAAAGGTGGCGGCGTTATCGCGCGCGAAACAGAAAACGAAACCGCCAACCCAACATTGGCAAACCAACACAACACCACTGCCTGTCTGCCTTGCACTTGATCAAGTAGTATTCGATATCATTCTCCGACGACCTCATATACTTCCTAAAAACCACATATCCTCAAAGTGCTATCTCAATTCGTGTAAAGGCGCAACAATCACATCACCATGCGGTCTTCCTTATTACCTCGGCGACGCCCATTGGAGCGCATCTGCGACGCCTGCCAACAGCAACGACGCGAACTGTCCAGCTCGACGATCAGATCGATCAGCCTCTTTAGCAAGCCTTCGCCGTCGCCATGCACCGCCGCGACATCGATACCGCGCCGCTCGAAAGCAGCAGCCGCCTCTTTTCTGCCCTCGAACAACCGAGCCTTCTCTCACACACGAACCATGAACGGCGCCGAAGCTGCGTCTCGCAAGCCCGCCGAACCTGACTCTTCCTCCTCGGAGCAGCAAGAGCAACAGCAACCATCATCTACGAACGCCAGCAGCAAGCAAGCCGTCGTCCCCCCAACCCACTACGAAATCTTCCCGAGACCTTCCCGCAGGGCCCCCCGCCCCAGGGCCCCTTCCACGTGGACGTGCCGACGCTGCGGCGCGAGTTCCTGAAGCTGCAGGCGAAGGCGCACCCGGACATGCACCCGCAGTCGCACAAGAACCGGGCGGACGCGGCGTCGGCGCGCATCAACGAGGCGTTCAAGACGCTGACGAACCCGCTGCTGCGGGCGCAGTACCTGCTGGAGCTGGCGGGCCGGGGCGACAACCGGGCACGGACGAGGCGGCCAAGGTGGAGGACCCGGAGCTGCTGATGGAGGTGCTGGAGGCGCGGGAGATGATCGAGGAGGCGGGGAGCGAGGAGGATCTGGCGCCGTTGGGACGAGAATACGGCGCGGGAGAGGGGGAGCGAGGGGGTGTTGGACGAGTGCTTCAAGACGGGGGATTTGGATCGGGCGGCGGCGGAGGCGGTGCGGTTGAGGTATTGGGTCAATATTCGGGAGAGTATTGATGCTTGGGAGAGGGGGAAGCCGGTGGTGTTGGAGCACTGAGTAATGCGGTACGGACATGGCCATTGCAAGCGCCTTCTTTGGGGTTGGCTCTCTCTACGTATTGTAACGCCGCCTAGGGGGCGCTTGTTTTATCGTTTCGATGCTTGGACTTGGGGATGTGGTATGACCTACCTACACTGCGTTGGGCATTCATAGGCTCGGCATGCTTTTTGTCATTTCGCGTCACTGTCAGACATTGCATTGCCTGGAAATGGGCCAGCAGGTCATAGGATTCTAGAGCAGATATGAATTACAGAATCGTTATAGGCCATATTCTATTCAACTTCAGCTATCTAGCGAGAGGATCCTTTGCTCATCAAGAACCACTTTGTGCAAACTCTCGAGTCCTGCAAGTCCTGATGCTATGTTCAAGCCCGCCCCAACGGCCCGACCCCCTTTGACATTCCGCAGCAGTCATCAGCAACCAACCCACATGCATTGGAGTCGGAGAAGAATCCTGGGGGTGCGACAACTCCAGTCGGCTGGCCAATTTTGTTATGCGATTCGTTTGTTGATTCATTGCTAGCAGACACCTCGTCGTGCGAGGAGTTCTATTCGGTACGGTCGTAGTGTTGGTTGGTCCTGTAGCTAGTCACACATCCTCATCCTGAAAACCCGCATACTTGGAGTGAGTGCTCAAGCAGAGGCTCCATGGGCCAGGAACTTTCTATAAGCCTCGGCCAACTTCGGGTCTATCTCGAACGGATTCTTCGCCTTCAGTCGCCGTCGGAATTGACGGGGGTAGTGGCCGGACTACTATTGCTACCTCCGGGAGCCGCCGCAACGTGGCTCGGCGGGCTGTCGTTGGCGTACGTGGTCGTGTTCATCGACGACATCTCGGATCTCACATGAGCCATCTTCGCGGCAGCTTTTTTATAAGCCTCGGCCCACTTCGGATCTCCCTTGGCCATCATGTCCATGACAACTTTTTGACAAGCCTTAGCCCACTCCTCGTCTTTCTCGAACGGATACTTGAGGTCGTTGCTGAAACTGGCAGAGGCAGTGGCCGGATTGGTACCTCCTCCGGGAGCCGTACCGTAGCTCGGCGGGGGGCTGTCGTGGGCGTACGCGTTCGGGGCTGTGCCGTGGTTGTCATGGGCGTACGTGTTCGGGGCCGCGCCGTGGTTGTCGTTGGCGTACGTGGCCGCGACCGCGCCGTGGTCGGCGTGGGCATGGACCCATTTCAGGTGCTCGATATAGCGGAAGCCCTGGCGGCTCAGGATGCGGCTCAGGTGCCCGAGCCCGGCCGTCATGATGAACTCGTCGTAGGCGGGGCATTTGCGGTCCATGGGGGGTTTGGGGTCGTGCTTGGGGCAGACGTCGAAGGGCCAGGGGACGAACTGGAAGAAGCGCTCGAGGGCTAGATGGTTTTGAAATCGAAAGG
Source organism: Arthrinium phaeospermum (assembly GCA_006503535.1). Taxonomy (NCBI): domain Eukaryota; kingdom Fungi; phylum Ascomycota; class Sordariomycetes; order Amphisphaeriales; family Apiosporaceae; genus Arthrinium; species Arthrinium phaeospermum. The sequence continues at coordinate 1,813,379 of QYRS01000012.1, forward strand.
GTCAGTTAGAGGGAGGGGAATGAAGTAAGGCGAAATGAATATGGGGGGTCAGGTTGTTTGTTATAGGGGTAAGGAAGGCGGGGGACGTACCTGGTGCACTGGCGCTTGAGCCAGGACTCGACGGTGAGCATGTCGGCGAAGTCCCGCTCGGGGATGGCGCGCGCGAGGAGCAATCGGTTGCGCTTGTTGCCCGGTAGCCGTCGAACGTAGAGGGGGAGGGGAGGTGTCGTCGTAGGTATGCAGGATGGGGAACATGGTGTACATGATGCGGAACCACAGGAAGGCGTGCATGAGCCGCGTCTTGGATATGATCTGCCACCAGGGCTTGGACGGCGTCGTCTCGGCGTACTTGCTGGCCAGGTATCGGACTTGCTTGTCGTACTTGACGGCCTCGAGCAGGGTGCGCTGCTCGTCGGGGGCGAACGAGGTGCGGGCCGGGGGGGGGGCTTCTTCTGCGAGCCGTCTGTTGTTAGGGGCGGGAGCAGGTGGTGGGCCTGGAGGAAGAGCCGCGTCTCGGCTCGTCGTAGATGGCCACGTCCTTGCACTGGGACGCGATCACGGCGAGCCGGAAGGTCTCGGGGTCCATGTGGTCGATGACGATCTGCAGCTTGATGCGCTCCTCGTCGTTCTTGAAGACGTCGTGGAAGAACGAGTTGACCCGGATCACGCGGCGGAGGGCGCGGAGGTCGGGCAGGCGGGTCATGATCTCGGTGCAGATCATCCGGTTCGTCAGGGCGCGCAGGGGTTGGGCCTCTTCTCGTTGGCTTTGACGTGGGCATCAATGAGTTTCCCGTATGCGCAGTACATTTCCGCGAAGTCAGAGGTCTCGGCGATGGTTTTGGCCAGGACGTCGCGGTTGGGGAGCTGGGTCAGGTATCGGAGTTGAACCAGATGGTTTCGTACATCGTAGCGGGCGCGTTCTACGCTATCCATCATGAACACCGCAGAATTGCTTTGATGGCCTGATGTGCTTCCGAAAAGTGACATGCTGTAGGAGGTGAGTCAAGAAGAAGTTTTGCGGCGAACGATATTGGCAACTAAAAGCTGATGCACCTGCTGCTACAGGTGAACTAAAGGGAGGATAGGCAGCATTATGGACATACCTCAGCATGTTCACTAGAATTGCTTTCATGTTCACTAGAATTGCTTTCCCTTTGATATAATCCGATTTCTTTGCAAGAGCAGCTTACGCCTAACCCGGCGAAGCTTATGCAGCACTTCTTCTGTAAGCCATTCACCTGAGCGCCTCCGAGGTGACCCTGTCCCCATCTGAAGCAATCGCCCGCGGTGCAAGCAAGATCGAACCACTCCATCACGACCGCCTCCTGGTTCTGGATATTGTGCGAGACGCCCGCCGCACTGAACGCCTCGAACCAGCCGGCCGACCCGTAAACGTACTTGGTCCACCCGGACACGGGAGTATTCGCCGCCGTGCTCACGGTGCCCCGTCCAGCCCCAGCACCGAAGTCCACTGCTTGACCTCCTCCCCGAAATTCACATAGTCCAGCACCTCGTCCGCCGTCCCGTGAAACACCTGCATCTCGGCCGCCACCCGTCCGCCGTCGTAGCCCGGATACGCCGCCCGCACCATCTCGGCCCATTCCTCACCCGTGTGCGTGACCTTGCCCTTGGCGCACGCGTCGCTCCAGGTCCCGTACCCCTCGCCCGCGAAGCACCCGAACGGCACGCCCGCGAACGCCGAGCCGGCGGCGAAGAGGTCCGGGTACGCGCCCACGAGGACGTTGGTCATCATGGCGCCCGACGAGACGCCCGTGACGAAGACGCGGTCCCGGTCGCCGCCGTACTTCTCGAGGGTCCAGCGCACCATGCGCGATGCCCAGGCTATCGCCGCCGCCGTCGTGGGCCAGCGTCCCGTTGGGGCCGGATGAAGAGACGTCCCAACACTTGTCGGCGGCGTTGGGGCTGTCCGGGTAGATCACAATAAACCCGTGCCGGCTGGCGAGCGCGGCGTACTGGGAGCCCGCGTGGCAGGCTTGGGCGTCGCCGTGGCACCAGTGCGGGTTCACGAGGATGGGCGGGCGCGGGGCCAGGGTGTCGGGGACGTAGATGTAGAAGCCTACGTTTCGGGGGTTGGGGCCGAAGTCCTCGGTTACCTTTTGCAGCGAGGCGGCGTGGGTTGCTGCCAAGGCGCAGCCAAGACGGCCAGGGCCAGACGAAGTCGTTTAAGGAGCGTCATGTTGACTATCAGTACCGCAGTTACTCAAATGACATTCGAATACTGGTATACTCGACGAAATGGAAAATCCATCAGACTTGAGGGGCTATATATGCAATCGGGGGTGGTGGAAGACGGGTTCTTTGCCGAGCCGTATCCGTCGGATGCTGTGGATCAGCACACGACGGAGCGTTGATGTCCGCAGTCAAGACAGGCTTAGCAGGCACGCGGCAACTTCCTCTTGCAGACTTCCACGTCAAGGATGGATGATGATTAATGAAATGAGTTAGCAGATGCAGACGAATATTGACCTGGAAATGGAACCACATCATCTTGGGTTCATCCATCGTCTTTGATTTCAAGCCATTGAAAGTTGTGCGGAGATTTGGAGGCAAAGGCTCAAGGTGACAATATTAACTATATTGATTAGAAGCAAGCCAATGCCAGTAAGTCGGTTATCGGATGAGGATCTCAGCAGTGTTGTCAATTATGTCTACGGCGACAGAGATATTACGGCGACGAGGAACTCAGGGGTTACTGTAGGACGTTGAAATAATGACCAAGGTTGGATGGGGTTCACCGGTAAAACCTAACCTTTAGCACCTGCGGGGATTTAACAGCGAGATCCGACAGCCACCCACGCTGGACCTGAGTCCACATCTGCCCCGCTTCTGCGCGACGACAACCAAATCACATCCACCGCATAACTCAGCAAACGGATGTCGGTCTGGCTCGTGAGCTCCTGACCCTACTATTCCCATCGCCAACGGACTGGTTTTCATCTGTCTGAGTAATTGGTCGTATATCTGAAATCTCGGACATTGGACAAACAGACAGACCACGACCATGGCAGCCCAAACCTCCCGGAGGAGGGCCCGTAGACCTCTCGCTCAGGCCGGACAACAGCGACGTCCTACCGCCCCCTCCACCGCCCATGTCCGCAAGCCCGCCCCGCATGGTCATCGGCGCCGGCTCCCGCGGCCGCACGTATGCTCGCTCCGCCATCTCGTCCAGCAACGGCGTCGTCGTGGCCGTGGCGGAGCCCGACCAGTACAAACGCGAAACAGTTCGCCCGCAACTTCATCTGCCGCGGAAGCCCCGAGCCGGCCCTGAGGGCTCGCTCTTCGCCGACTGGCACGACTTCCTGGACTGGGAGATGACACGGCGCGAGCGCGAGCGGGCGGGCGAGGAGGCGGTGCCCGAGGGCGTCGACGCCGTCTCGTCTGCGTGCTGGACGATGCATCACGACGTCGTCGTCGGGCTGGCCCGCTCGGCCTGCACATCATGTGCGAGAAGCCGCTGGCCACGACGCTGGCCGACTGCGTCGGCATGTACCGCGCCCTGGCCCCGCACCAGCAGAGCAAGGTCTTCTCCGTGGGGCACGTGCTGCGCTACAGCCCGCACAACATCCTGCTGCGCAAGCTGCTGCTCGAGGATCGGGCTATCGGGGATATCTTGAGTGTTGTCACACGGAGCCGGTGGGCTGGTGGCACTTCTCGCATAGTTATGTAAGGGGCAACTGGCGGAAGGGACGAAGAGTTGTCACGATATCGACATTCTTCTCTGGCTCTTGTGCTCTCCGGCGCCGGGCTCGGATCTACCGCCACATCTCCCTTCTACGGTGTCTTCATCTGGCTCCTTACAGTTCTATAACGAAGCAGGAAGCCCAAGGCGGCGGGAAACGCCACCAACTGCCTGAGCTGCCCCATCGAGAACGACTGCATGTACTCGAGTAAAAGCATCTACGTGGCCCCGGCACATGGGTTTGGAGACGGGCAATACGCGCTGGCCCATCAGCATCGTGATGCCCGACATCGAGAGCTTCGACGAGGGCAAGCGGAAAGACGTCCTCATGTCCGCTCTGGCAGAAGACTACGACGAGTCGACGCCGAAGGAGAAGGTCGACGGCCGCAACTGGTTCGGCCGCTGCGTCTTCGAGTCGGACAACGACGTGTGCGACGAGCAGGTCGTGACCATGACGTGGGAGGAGGAGCCGCTGACTCCCGGCGGCGCAGCCGAGAACGCCGAGTCCTTGCAGGGCCGCGGCTCGAAGCAGGCGACCTTCCACATGATCGCGCAGACCAAGAAGCAGTGCGAGCGCTACTCGTATATCTACGGCACCGAGGGCGAGGTCTACGCCGACTCGCGCGTCATCACGGTCGAGGACTTCAAGACGGGCGAGACGGCGACGCACCGGCCGCGGCTGGAGAGCCTGGGGCACGGGGGCGGCGACGTGGGCTGACGCGGCAGTTTATCCTGGCGGTGGACCGGGTCAAGAACCACGGCTGGGCCGCCGAGCGGGCGCAGGCGGAATACATCGGGTGTACGCTCGAGGAGGTTATCCGAAGTCATGCTATGGTGTTTGCGGCGGAGGAGGCGAGGACGGGGAGAAGGTGATTGAGTGGAAGGCTTGGTGGGATCGGGAGGTGGGGCAGATTGAGTGAGGGTTGGGGAGTTTGGCCGACCGGGTTTCAAGTGTCGAGATCTTCTTGTAGATTATACTGCGATATATGCTGGCTATCGGAGTGTCGGTTTACCCCATCTGGACCCATGTGTCCCTGATAACTTGTCGGTGTTGATCAAGTCCTGGGCTGAGCTTGGGAGATGGGATGGGGCCTACATATGCATTGCTTTCAGCATATGAGGATGTAATTGACTATGCCAGCTTCTCTGCGTCTATATATGGTGTGTTCGGAATAGAGTGGCATTGTCGATAATGACTTCGGGAAAGCTAGCCATGCGAGTATCAGCCGGGACGCAACAAAGGATGCTGTACCGCACTGGTTTCTGATAGCCCCTATATTTGGACGCCATGCTGTAAGACCCCGTGCACGCCTGCTCCTTAGTCCGACTGTGCACTTGTTTTCTAATCGTTTCTCCTTGGGTGCCATTGTGCCGCCATACTTGTACGAACAGTTTGACATTACCATGCTTTCAGCTCGTGAGCCTAGACAAGAGCACCTTCAATAGAACACTCGTGCAAATGGAAAATGAAGAAAGAAAAAGAAATCTGGCGGTTCTGAAGACTTATCGTGAGTAACTTTGCTAATCAGTGTGGTGGGAGCTGCCGATGCACAGTTTGGAAAGAAGTTAACTTTATACACGAACCTAATATCTATAGAAGCAGGAGATCGGATGAAAATACCAACCGGACGAGAGGGATAGGATTTGAATACTTACCATAGACAGTCCATCAACTACACCCAAAGTTGTTCATCCCTGACAGCCACACCGAGAAGATTAAATCCTACTTTATCCGTCTAGACAGGTTGACCACCGCCGAGTCACCTCACGTGTTTTAAATAATCGCTGGCAGGTGTTCCATGCATGAAGCACGTACTTAATGAAGGCATTACCGTTGCAGATTACGTTGGACAGTTGTTCAGCCTAGGACGACTCGGTGGCATTGTTGCCATCTTCGCATTGCATCAATAGGGCGAGTATAGCGAGCTCGGATTGGCGAGGCAGATGCATGTTTTCAAGCGCCCAGACTGTGCATGAGAAAAACTAAAATCTCCGAAATCTATACTCTCCGTGGAATAGTCAAAGATAAGGTGAAGAACGAAGAGTATTAAAGAATGGGAAGGTATTCATATTGGATGCAGGGAAAGGGGTTGAAGCTTCAGCCCTTAATGTGCCATATACCAGTCCTGAGTTTGATGACTCGACCCCCAAGAAAGAATATAAGTCAAAAACCTATCTACTCGGCTCCAATGTGCCTGTTCATTCTTTTGGGCAAGTGGTTGGCATAAGAGTATCAAACATGGTTTACCCAAGTCATTGTGCCCGACAGTATTTCACATCCTTGTTGGCCTGGGACGACATTCCATTAGTCGCCGACATATCTTGCATGGCTTTTCATTGAATGATATAATGGCATGTAACATTACATCCCTCATGCAAAGCGAACAGCCCCCGGAAGACTTTCGTACCGCTTGGTGTAGGCGGTGAGGAGCCAGGACAATGTTCGTGGCGTGGGTTCAAATCCCACCGAAAGCGCACATTTCGACTCAATTCGACTCGATAATATTTTGGCTTTTTGACAGTCTACAGCAGGAGGGTCGGCGATTTACTCATGCGAGGCGATGATCCTGCGTCCCTACCCGAGTTCTACTCAGGCTGATACTTTTGAGGGGACGGAGCTCGTACAAAGATATAGGGGTCACGCAATGGTTTAGTGTGATGTGGGCAACTGTCCATTCTTGGGCGTCCTGTTAACCTCACAGCCTGGCCAAGGTTCTCTCTGGGCAGACACCTTCTGTATGTGCTCGCAAAACATATCTGAGGCTTTGTTTAGGCATTAGGTAACGGGTGTCTCATAGATCCTTTGGAAATCCGAGTCAATGGTCTCAGGTGGGACATGCTAGTTAGCATGTGCAGAGCCAGGCACGGAGTTTGATCTTGAGTTGCAGTACGCTTTCTCCGCATCTATGGTTGAAATTGATAGGATGCTCTATAGCCAGTTCCAGCTTACTGGAGTGTTGTCAGCCTCGCTGTGGGCCTGTTGTGTATTTATAGCAGGCAACCGTGAAAAGAAAGTAGCCTAACGAGAAATCAGCCTCACCGGACCAAAGATGTTACGACGCAGTCACCACGCCATGGCCAAGAGCATGTCATATACCTGCCGGTAACTACGAAAACCCACCAATGATTAGAGACTGCTGTGTGCAAACAACCTTGCTGATGGTTACTCTCCCCCTCTCTCCTAATTACCTTCCACTTACCTTAACAACGAGCCGAACCACGTGGTAAACATAAACCAACTAACATGATTGGCTGAAGCCAGGATTGTGTTTCTGCTTGAGGACCAATTCTTCCGCCACGACATGGCCAGATCCGGCCTAGACTCCCGTGCCACTCAAGATTTTAGTATAGCGCTTGGGAACAGAGCATGCCTTATGTAGTCTTACGGAGTCGCATCCCGAAAACCAACAAACGCCGTCCTGCTTCTCCTCATAACCCACCTTGCTCTGATGAGGGGAAGTTCTCCAGGGGAATTTGTTACGAGAGCCCAGCCTGAGGGGAGCTGGCTAAAAAGCAAACAGGGCCCCGTCAATAGCGCGAAAGAGCATGCAGTCATCCCCGGCCGTGGCTAGGCCGGAACAAGGAGGAGGGTGCAGGGGTGCGCGAGCCGGGACGCTACTTTATTGGTTCCCAGTATGCGCAACATATCTTCTTTTGGAACCGATAGCTTACAATTTAACCCGGCCAATACCAGAGTCTAGATCGCTTCGCCTAACCAAAATCGTGAACCCAACCCGTAACTCCGGGGAAGAGAAAGGAATAACCAACGTCCACTGCAGGATCTCAGAGTAGTTAAGTCATATATAGACCAAACGGCCACATTCTTTTGCGGTAAGCCGATATGCTCGGCTTGGTTAGATGCACTTGGCGCTCCTCGGCCCATTCCTCCGTAACAATCATTCTCCCGAGGCAAGATATAATTGCAAGAGAGCCGCCCCTCCTTATGATCCAGGTTGCTGTCCTTCCATTCCCGAGCTCGTCAGATTGGTCAGATCCCTCACCTGCAAACGATTAATCCGGCGGTCTCAGCTTGGACAAGCCTCCCCCGAGACGATGAAGTCACTTCTGATTAACGCCTCTGCTGCCTCTAGCCCTGGCCGCCGCCGCCTTTGAGCCTCGCAACAACAACGGGTGCAATTCTGTGAGTGCTATCCAGCCCCTTTCCACAAATCGGATATGAATATAGGTCTCTCCATGCTAACATTTCATCCGTAGGACAACTGCGCCCGCGCCGTGACCGGCACCCGCCTAGGCTCCGCATCCGTGTCCGCCTTCCGCCAGGACTGCACGTCCTTCATGTCGGCCACGGTGACGCCGCCGACGTCGACGGCCACCGTGACCGTCACGCCCGACACCTGACGAAGACGAAGCCCCGTCGCAGACTCTCACGAAGCGGGTGCAGCAGCAGAAGCGCGCCGACGGCGTCACCGTCTTCCCTACCGCCGTACCCACCTACGCCAGCGCCTGCTCGGGGACCGTCCGGTACAGCTCCGCTTGCTCTTGCTGGGGTGTTAGTGCGGCGTTTACTACGGCGCCGACGCCGGTTGTTACTGTTACTGTCACTGGCTACTAAGTAATCCTGTCTGCGTAATGAGTGTATCCTATCTCGGGATGGGGAGAAGGCTGGAGGGCTGTGTTGTTATAGATGCCGGTTAAATACAGATGTATGACTTCATGACTCAGGAGTAACATATAACTCGATACGGAAGTTTGGCTTATGTGAATGTTTTGAGCACGTTTCATGAAGGATCTCTTCGAGTTTCTCTCTTGAGGCAACGATGATAATGACGAGAGGCTATACCGACCAGGATCATTGTCACGCTATACCCCAATTTTCCCTTGTCGATCATTTCCCAGTACATTGCCGCAGGAGGCATTTTGGCTCTTGACCCCATTGGTGCAGGCAGGCCCAGTATTACCTCCAACCCAGGGATTACTCAAATATTCATTTGCCTGCCCCTTTTAAGGCTGGGTGGTCACGTTATACCATACACTGCCAGTGATCCACGTCCCTGATCAAGGTTGGAAGCGCATCTTCGTGTACGAAGCTCGATGAAAGTTTGGCGAAATTGAGCACATAGATCATTCAATTACTTGCTGAAACGTCTCTAGCCTGGTATCTGAATCAATTCTGTCTTACACACCGAAGTCCATCATGTCCCCAAGCATCAGGCTCATCTTGCTGTCGGGGCCGCCTTCGCCGCGCAGAAGCAATGCTACTTCCCACATAAGAACGTCCACTCGCTCGGGATACCGTGCGACCCCGACGCCGAAGGAGCCGTCCCGTGCTGCGAAGCGACGCACACGTGCCTGTCCAACAAGCTCTGCTGGGACACCAAATGGAACCACGTGCTGCGCGGGGCTGCACCGACCCCTTGTTCCAAGACCCGCCTGCCCCCATCTCTGCGAACAGGAAGCCCAGGGAGGCGGGCTGGCGTTTTTGCGCCAGTGCAATGGCCGGTTCGACGAGTGGACTTGCGTCGACGACCTGGATGTGACGGACTGCAATCTGCCTTTCCCCGTCCAGCCGGGGTTTGTCAAGGACTATCGGTCCAGAAATGCCAGCAATGATATACGCAAATGCCAATACCACGAGAGACGCCGCAACTGGGTCATCTTCATCTGAAAATCGGGGTCATCTGCAAGAAGCCAAACTTCGGGTTGGACTCGGAGCTGGGTTGGGTGTAGGTTGACCGTTTGCTGGTCGCATTAGCGCTGAGCCTCTGGTTCTTGAGAAGAACGCAGCAAGAGCTCAAGCAGCTGAGAAGGGACCAGTCGCCTAGCAGCAACCATGCTGCAAGGTTGGGAGAGCAACGTGGAACGGGCCAGATGGACAAGCCGCAGGATTCTACACCGAGCACCGGGGGTTACTCGACCTCGACTGGCCCGCCCCCAGTTTACAGGCCAGCTCAATACATGCAGGCGTCGTCGCAACAACAGCATACTCCTCCTATCTCGCACCAAGCGTCATACCAGCAGCCCTCAAGTAGGAAAATGATATCAAGCCCACGCGAGATGGAGAGTGATGACCAGATGTTGCGGCATGAAGCCGATTCTACTGTGGTCCAGCCACCTCTTTCGGCGGTTCAGACACCAGCGCGGTTCTACGCAAAGCCTGCTCGTCCACATTAACTAGCATGGCTTATGAGAGAGCACGCATAATTGGAAGGCGCAAGCGCCAGACCCTTGACTTCCTCAGTTGAAGACATGCTTTGGGGGTTGGTATTGTTGGAAAGTGGCTGCTAACAGGCTGCTTGGCTCCGAGTCAGAGTCGCACTTGGAATGGCATTCGTTTCCAATGGTTGGGACTGACTTGAAATCGCCAAACTAGCCACTCAATGTACGAACAGATGTAGTAAACTAATTGAACTTGTATTTAAGCTTGGGGCGTAACTTCAAGCAATATACATGCGGTGGGAAGGAGTAAGACTGCAGCCGGAATGAAGTCCGATGAAAAGACAGGCTCTTTGGGAAATGCCAAGATTCTGAAGGTAATCGGGTGAGACATTAACATCAATTGTTTGACAAGAACCGACACGGGAGCACGTATAACAACATCAGTCGCTGTGTCCAAAAATTGTTTTCTGATGAAGTGTAGTGGCCAGTAGATCCGCCTCCATTCAGAGAGACAAGGCCCGGCCCCACTATCCCGCAAAGTTGGCCTAGCCATTTTCCGCCCAAGCTCCATCCAGCAAGCCTTCTCACCCTCCCACGAAGCTAGCTCCATCAAAAAGTTCGCGAAGGTGGTCAAACGTCACCCCCAAACCACCCCCCACGACGACACCAATTGGCCGTCCGCGACCGATCACACACACCCCCAGATACCATGGCCTTCCGAATACAACCTCTGGCCCGACCGGCCGCCAGGGCCACCGCCTTCGCCGCCGGCTGCACCAGCTCCAGCGCCACCTCCACATCGACAGCGACAACCTGCCGCCCGCTTCTGTCGTCCCTCTTCCAGCAACAGCAGTCGCAGCAGCAGGTCCGGTACGCGCGCACCATGACCAAGGCCGAGGAGGAGGACCTGCAGGGCATACCGGTGCGCCTGCTGCGCGACATCGTCGGCTTCGGCCGCAAGCACGCCATCATCCGCGTCAAGCCCGGCCGCATGCGCAACGTCTGGCACCACAAGGGCCTTGCCGAGTACATGACCAAGGCCCGCTTCGCCGAGCTGGGCGTCACCGAGGCCGCCATCGGCGTCCGCGACCGCACCTTCGGCACCCAGCTGCTGGTCGACGACGAGTCGGCCGACGGCGCCAAGAGCGGCGGCGGCAGCAACCAGAGCAAGAAGAACAATGCGATGCTCGAGGGCGGCAGGACCCAATCGGTAAGGAAGCTTTTTGTCTCATGTATGCCCAGAAGCTGAAATACTAACGTCGAACCCCCATCCAGCCCGAAGAAACCCGCGCCCTCTTCGACCAAATCATCCCCGAAGTCCTCACCTTCGCCCGCAAACCCATCACGACCCCCGAGTCCTCCGAGCCCGTCGTCCCCCGCTCCCCGGCCCTGGCCGCCGGCGCCGTGACCTCGACCAACACCGAGGAGCCCGCCGCCCGCCATCTTCGGCTCCGTGACCGCGCACGACATCCTCGAGATCGCCCTCGCGGGCGCCCAGGCCGTGCGGCCCGGGACTGTTCTGAGCGGCGCCCTCCAGGCCCGCGATATCGTCATTCTGGGGCTCGAGGACGGCGAGACCGCATCAAGCACCTCGGCCGCTTCGAGGTCGAGGTCCGCGCCGGCGGCGACGGGGTCATGCCCCTGCGGAGGATCGTCGAGGTCGTGCCCGAGGGCGAGGCCTAGGTGGTAGAGACAAGAACAAAAAAAATATGTCACAGGTCAGGAGGCTCCGTCTGTCTAGGATTTCTTTTACCTGAAGGTCCCACCGGCAGGAAACACTGGCCCCTGCCCCCCTAAAAAGAGAAGCAGGCGTCGGCTGCAAACTTGGGTCAAGGACAGGGGCAGAGAACCCGGCATCCAGGCCTACTTGCTCAGACCGTGTAGGAAGGACCTGCAGATACGGGTCGGGGGGTTGTTGATTGTATACTAGTTCGACAGAAGTGCCGATATTGTATATACACATGTACCATACCATGGGCAGGCTGTCGTCCAGGACCGAGCAGACAAGGAGGCGGCTCGGGGGTGAAACACATAGACCGCATAGAACTTACCTAGGTAGCTAGCATGCATATCTGTACAAATACTCGAAAGCACACCAATCTCGCAAGCAACGCACCAATGCACGAAATGACGGGACTTGCTGGTCCATGAACGTTTTGCCAACGCTATCTCTTGAGGGATGCCGTCTATGAATGATATCGGGTATACTACAAACTAAAGAACCAATCTTCTCTCCCCTTTCGCTTGGTCACGTCATTGATGGTCAACAAAACAAAACAAAAACATACATGCAATCTTCAGAGACGGTGTCAAACGTCCTATGCCGAGCACCATCCCTAAAGAGCGTCAAACAAGAAAAATACAAGAAGACGATCAATCTAGGCCTAGCTGCGAGACCAACCAAAAGAATGCAAAAACGCCCTCCTCGCATGTGTCGTCCGAAGTCCACCCATCCAAAACCCATGATGAAAATGCATCCCTCTCAAAAATGAGGGAACAAAAGAAACACGAAGCGAAAGAACAGCCAGGGCACCGGAACTCCCCAAATCGGTATATGCCATGCATGTTTCCAATTCCGCTCTACCGAAAGTACTCATCTCTTTTGACGGACATTACTGGCCGGGATAACTGACATCCAGACTCCAGAGTTCGTCCCAGACCACGCTCTGATCGCGACCATCAGCATTGGCGCTGCTGGCATTGCTCGTGCCGCGGTAAAATTGCGGCGGTGGCGCTCCTATTGCCGTCTGGGTGTTGCTACTACGCTCCCAAGTATGTGGGCGGAAGTAAGCGTTGCGGGCGGCAGGAGCAGGGACAGGAGGCTGACGATGACGGCGCCGCGGAGACAACGATGATCGCTGCTGGTCCTCGATTAGTGAGTAGACACCTCGAATAGACGTAATGCCCTCCCGTTCACCATCATTGCTCAAGGACCGAGCAGGGCATCCACATCGTGATGTCGTACCTCGTTTCCAGTGCCTCCTTGACCGTCCGCATTGCTCGCTTCACCGTCCTGTGCTTGCACATTGGACAGCGATGCCTTGCTGGAACCATCGTCATGCCGTGCCTTAGAAGGGCTTCCCACCAGCGCGGTTTCGGAACCCTGGCCCCCAGTGATGGGACTGCCCGCAGACTGTTGGTCTCCGACGCTAGAGCGCTGCTCTTGGCGGCACTGGCACCAGCGCCTCCCGCGAACGGCAGTTCTTCCTAGTCGAACTGCCAGAGCTACTGCGCCGCGTCTTCAAGCTCTCACTAAGAGTCTTGCTCACGGCCTTCATCTTGGCATTGTCGCCACCGCCCGACAAAAGCTTGCTCGCGCCCGAACGTGCCTGGTGGGTGTGCATGTCGGCCCGAGCCTCGACGTTATTCGTGGCTACCGTGCTCTTGCCCAGACCCGGAGTAGAAGGAGCGCCGGCCTTGTCCTCGATCGCATCAATGAGCCACCAGCGCAGACCATCCGACAGGTCGAAGGGGTTGTCAAACTCGTCTCCTGTGTTGACGGAGTCGGTCTCTGAGGGCGGAAGCTGGGCAGCCGTCGAGGAAAGACTCTTAGACAAACACAACACGTTCCTGGATCCGCGTGATCCGCGCCACAAGCCACTCTCGCTGGCGTAAACGGTGGCTTTCTTGCTCGCGCAGGAAAAAGTGCGGGCAACCAACGTTGAAAGCCGCCCAAGCGCCCGTGGTCTGATTACGAGTGGGCAAGAATAACGCCAAGTCGCCCTCCTTAAAGTGTCTGAAGGCAATCTTGTCGTGCGCGTCTTTGACTGCAGTATGAGCTCGTTCTTTGTAGGCACGGGCGTCTCGAGTCATCTTGCGAGCAGTATGCTCGGCCTCCTTGACACGTCGATAGAGGGTATTCGCAAAGATATCAATGTCAAAGAAGCCTGGCCCCTTAACAAATGACTGGTACTGCGCAGCCTCCATATCGCCATCTTCAGCATTCATCCAGAAGAGAAGTTTCAGATCAGTACTGCTGGCCATCGGCGCTGTGGCCCAAGACACGGAACGACGGATGGAACTGCTGGGGTCGGACGAATCATTGGGATCTCGGGCGGTTCGCTCGGAGCGCGGAATTTTCTGGATGGTGAACTCCCCGTCCTTCCGCGTGACCGAGAAGCCCAATCTCTCGAGGAGTCGGCAAAGCCGTTCGTTGTGTGTACAACCGTTGTGTGATGTCCTTGGTGCGGTCACTGCGGCCTTCGAAGCGCTGATTGAGACCAGTAAGACGGGTTTCGGAAGACTTGAGCTTCTCTTGGTACATCCGTACTTCTTCCTCGAGGCTGCCCACCTGAGACTGCCTCGATGCTAGAGACTCCGTCAACTCTGCAACTCGCTTCTCCGCATCTTCGAGCTCTGTTCGCAGTGTCTCGGACCCTGACTCGCCTTCTGTCATCTCTCTTGCGGAGGTCGCTGAGCTCATCTCGACTCTGTTTCAGTTCCCCTTCCAAAGCAGCGCTCTTAGCCTTCTCCCCCTCCAAAGCTTCGCGTAGCTTCATTCGAGTGGTTTCCTCAGTAGACAATGTGTCTTTGGTAGTTGACAGTTCGGCTTTGGTATCGTGCATGTTTTGTTGTGCAACTTCCAACTCCGACTTCAAGATCGACATGTCCTCTTCCAACGACTTGAACTTGGTGAGAACCTCGGTAGACTTATTGGTGACAGCCTCCATCAGATCATTGACGTCTTCGGGCACCCGGTCTCGTGGTGACATCTGCCCGTGCAGGTCTCTAAGTGTGCGAGCGTGGAGCTGAGAGGTCTGCTCGGATGTTTCCGCTCTGCTCGTCAGATCCTTGGCATTCTCCCTGGCTTCCTGTAGTTGCCTCTCGAGATCTTCGTTGCGCTGAATCTGTATCCGGGCCTCATTGCGGAGGTACTCGACCTGTCCCTGTGTCTTCAAAGCCTCGTCCTGCTTCTCCTTAGTCAAACGCTCACCTCATCTTCGAGTGATCGCAGCTTCTCGTCGTAGTTGACCTTTTCGTTTTCCCGGGATTCGCCAAAGTGTTCGATCTCGTCTTCGGTTTCCTCGAGGCGGGCTCTGAGCGTCTTGACCTCGTCTTCCAAGACTTTCGCTCTTCCATGAACTCTCGCTTCAAGGCTTCCATATTGCCCAGGAGATCCTTCTTGGTCGAGTTGACTTCCACCATCTGCTCCTCACCTCCTTGGTGCGAGCGGCTGCTTCTTTGAACAGAGCCGACTGCCCCTGCTCCGCCTTGAGTTCGCCTTCCAGTTGGGCTACGATTCACAAGAACCCCGTTAGCTTCGGATGCGGCTGAACCCCTGCGACTTTCGGACGCCCGTGGTGATCTGAGAGAAGCAGCAGAGTCGGTGCGTTCGGGTTGCCCACCTGGTTGGAATAGACCGCTTATACCCGGCCTAGACTCTGTACTCTGCCGATGCAAGACCCTCGAGACGACGAATGCGACTCTCCGCCGTCTTGAGCTTGTTCTCCAGCTTCGACTTATCGTCTTGGAGGGTTCGGAACAGATCGTCATCGCCGCGAATCATGAGCCCACTACGACCAAGCGCCGCCTCGTGAACGCTTCCATTCTTGAAGGCCTTGAGTCGTTTGGCTTGCTGTTTCGTTGGCGCGCTCAGCTCATCCTTGACGATCTTGGCCACTTCCTCAACCATAGTATCGTCAACTCCTTGCTGCTGGACTTCGGTCATGAAGTCTTCGAGGTCGCGCTTTGTCACGGATGGCCAGGTATCTTCGTCGCCCAGAAGATTTACTTCAAGACCCAGCACAGCATCGTTCTTATCTGGGCCATACGTGTTGCCAACGACTTTTTGGAACTTGCGTCGACGCTTGAGCTCTTCGTCCTGGAACAAAGCCATTTCGTTGGCCAGTGTGGAAGAGTCGGTTTTGACCTTGTCCTGCCACTCACGTCTCCGGACGGCCTCGGCTACAAACGATGCGTACATGAAGGGTAACTGTTGTATTAAACGAAGGTAATCAAAGGTAGTCATCTCCTCCTCTCCCTGGTTGAGTAAAGTCATCTGGGTCTTGACGTTGTGGTGTAAAGATGTGATTTCAGCAATGGTGCGCATAAAGACGAGCGAACCCGATGCCAGGTCGTTGCGGGCTTCGGTTGCATAGCGAAGCATGTCGTCCATCTCTTGAGCGCGCGTACGTATGCTGGGCAGAAGTCGTTCCGTATGGTTCGATGCGGTTTTCGAGACCTGCTGCAGATCTCTCTTGGACGAAGAGTAGCCAAGAGTAGTCTCGTAGCGGTATCAATCTTCTTGGCCACCGCCTCGATGTCTTCCAGCAGTTGCACACTTTCGTTGCCGCGTTGCAATGCCGAGCGGGACATGACCTTTTCGAATTCCTGGAAGGTCGTCACATCCATCAAACATCTTGGCGGCTGTTTTATCCAGCTCAGAGACCTTGTTGTTGAACTTGCGCAACGAGGTGTTCGCTAGCTTTCCAGCCTTGCGGGTCGATCGAGGTCGATCAAGTCCTCTAACGTCGCTTGCCGGGACTTCCGCGTTTCCCTGCCCGTCATGAAGCGCACCATGGTGGGCGAGATATTGACACTTCGTGCAATCTCCAGCAGTCGTTCCCAGTTGTCGGCGAGCGAGTTGTAGTCCTCCTGCGTGGGCGTCACCCAATCCTTCAGCTCTTTGTACTTGGGCTCGATCGGGCGGACAGCGGTGTCGAGGTTGGCGACGGCAGCATCGAGACACTTGACCATGACGTCCATCTCACTGTGGCGCGCTTGGGCGGCTTCAGCCATGGCGGCGCAGTCCTCGACGACCGCCAGCGCCCAGTCGCGCCGACTCTTGAACAGTTCGTGCCATGATTGCAGCGAGTGGGTGTCGGTCAGGGAATTGGGTGCGGCGGAAACGTTGTAGCGCTTCGGGAGCGGTTCTTGCGACACTAACGAGGCCGGAGTGCCTGCGGTCGATGCCTGTATGATGCGATGTCGTAGATGTAGACCTCTTTTTCCGTTTGTATTGTCTGGAGTTTGGCCGTCTTGCCGTGGGGCGTCAGAGTGACAATGTTTTGGACCGGAATGGCGCTCTGTCGAGCTACCCAGGACTTGAAATCATCTAGGCTGCAGCAAGAATCGAGTCAGTTGCCATCATCACCACAATAACTGGGCCGGACCAGCAGGGCGAACCATGCATGGGCCAGGTGCAATCAGGAAGGGACGGGAACGTACGTTGCGAACTGCGAGATGTCAACCTGCAGGCGCTGGCCCGTATGGGCTATCAACACCTGCGTCCTGGTCGTTAGGTGGTTCGGGGTCTGGTTCTGGTTCTGCCTTTTTTCCTTTGTTTCCCTGTTGACCACCAATCTTTGATAAGTTAAGGTTGGGCAGTTTGATTTTATTATTACCCGTCACCGGTCTCTCTAAATTTCGGTGCTTATTGGGAGACGATGGATGCTAAAGTCCGACCAGACACCCACGCGAACAATGGCATAAGGCTTCCTCTGGGCCACGCAGCATCGAATCAGGAATCGTCACTCGCGGTCACTCAGTGAGTAGCTCTGACTTGTTGCTCGCCCGCCCGGTTGCCACTAAGAAAGACCCTGGCAACCTGACCGTGCTAGTCGTTATCGTTGTGCGTAGTGGGGTATTGTGATTGCCGCCTGCTGATCTCGCGGTCTGCTGGCACTGGGAGACTGGTTGGGAGTCTTATCAGAGGTGGTTGGTGGATGTTCCAATATGCCGGCGGTAAGAGATGGTTTGTTTGGTAGACAATTCGGTCTGCATACAGAGGAATCGGATGGAATACGAAAATTTACCAGCAGTTTGTGATCTAGGGTGCGGATTGCAGATATTCCCCTTCAAGGTTCGGCCGGATCTTCAACTTGGGCTGCAGAGCATCAATCATCAGACAACCGCCACAACGGCCCAGCCCAGTAGCTTCAGCCACACTTACCGCCCGCCCGCGAGAAACGCGTTTGGCGGATGTAAGGATATCTACAGTGCCTCGAGGTGTAACAAGTCTGGCTGGATAATGCAACTTTTTCTTTTATTTTGGGCATACCTTCAAAATAATTGAGAATGGACCGCTCACCCAGAAAGCCGGCTGCTATGGCTACCACATCGGGCGAAACCACAGAATCGGGCGAGCTACTGCTGTCAGATCAAGAGAAGCGCGTCCTAGAGCTCTACGACCAGTTGCAGCAACTACAACTTGAAATAGCGCATCAATGCGCACAACAGTTATGTCCCTGGTGAGTAGGCACTTTGACTGCCCATGCCGAGCATATGTTGACGTACTTTTAGGTCGACAAGAACCGCAATCTATTGAAGCAGCGCAAGAGGCTTTGCTCGAAACGAGAGCGAAATACGTTCTGCGCAATGATGTCGCAGAAAGCGTGTTGTCCGTGAAGCCCGTTTTGCAGGCAGTACACGCGGGAAGCAGGGCATCTCCTATTGAACGGTACGTTTGGGTGGCGATCTATTTGACTAAACGTTGTCTGCCCTTAACTGACGGGATCACACCAGCGATTTGCTCCCAGTGGTGCAAGAAAGGGACGCGACATCGACGACCTGGCCCAGCAGTCGACCGAGCTCCGCGCTACTCTGGACGATCTCACCGAGACGGAGGCCAAGGTACTCCGGTTGAGCCGGGAGAATGCGGATCTCGCATCCGAGGTGCTGGAGCTCGCCGCGGAGGAAAAGCGTCAGCGAGACGACGCCCTCATCTCGAACCCGGCGCACCGCGAGGCGATTGCCCAGCTGGAGGCGCAAGTCCGGACCAGTATCGGCGCTGGCGGGTTATGAAGGGTACGGCGAGTGCCATCGTGGCTGGGAGCGGAGTCGACTGGGGCAGGATGAGGGTCTGAGGAAAATGGTACTGGATGAGGACGAGGATGGAGTCTAGGGGTGTTGCCAGGAAGCGGTCCAGTTGGGTAAGCTCGTTCGTTTCACAGCTGCTGTTACGATACGTGGGCAAGTGAACGAATACCGGTAACAACACATAACACAGGAAAGTCAAAGTGATTTGTCGTATTTCTACATGTTGGACTTACACATGGATTGCTGCAAGGGTTGTGAAAACAAGACGTGAATCCAACTTCCCATCAAGTTTCCAAAATGGCATGCCTATGTGGTTCATGTAGGTAGTAGAATACTACACCCAGCGGGGGGCGGCCCGGCCACTGGGAACGAATGTGATCTCCGTTTGGCTGGATGTTGTCAAAGTCTGGCTTTCTCTCCTTCTGTCTCTCACGTCAGTCACGCAACCAGGGGTACCCCCAAAAAAGCCAGGACTAGAGATTTTCGCCGCTTGCGAAAACGACGCTGTAGTGTTGGGCAACCCATGTGTTCAATCAAGACTTTGCGGGTATCGCAAAGCTCGTGGAGTGCATATGTAAGTAAGAAGGGTCCTGAGATGGCGGGGGGGTGTGGGTGGCGAGATCGGGGGGGGGAAGGGGGACGGGCATATGCATGTGCAATTCGCGATCACCACAGGCCGGGCTGGACTGTTGGCTCAGAAGCTGGGCGGGCCAATCTGAGAGCAGCTGTGCCTGAATGGAAGAGGATTAGCGTCGTTGCAGTCGTCGAGGTCGGTCGCATTGGTTTGTCTGGGGTCCATGTCGCTCTCGTTTCAAGTCCATTTGATTGTTTAGTTTGGTTTGGGGGACGACAGGAAAACCCCGTCTTGTTCGAGGTGAGAGGCTGTGATCAGCAATCATCAACGCCGAGGGCCCATGCTGCAAGCTGGTGATGATGGAATTATTGACAATACTGGAGCAAATAGCTTCAGCTACGCGGATGTGGGAATCGAGGAGGCATATTCCACGTGATGTCAAGGTTACAATGGAGTGAAATCAGCCGGCCGTCACTTTTCCAAGGCAGACCCTGACCTGGGGCGCGTGGTTGGCTGGTTTGGGGGACGACAGGAAAACCCCGTCTTGTTCGAGGTGAGAGGCTGTGATCAGCAATCACATCAACGCCGAGGGCCCATGCTGCAAGCTGGTGATGATGGAATTATTGACAATACTGGAGCAAATAGCTTCAGCTACGCGGATGTGGGAATCGAGGCAGAGGCATATTCCACGTGATGTCAAGGTTACAATGGAGTGAAATCAGCCGGCCGTCACTTTTCCAAGGCAGACCCTGACCTGGGGCGCGTGGTTGGCTTGCTTATTGTTCCTATTCCTATCTTGTCTCCGACTGTCTCCAGGTGATTGATTTGTTCTTATTATGGTCGTTTATGCTTTGCCGAGTGGATTGGCCTTTCCGGCCTGGGCTTGGAGTAGGCGTCGCGGTGGAGGACCGTCGGATTATCGACAGTGCGGATTGGTGCGACACACGCAGGGAAGCCCGCGAAGAAACCTGGCATGGCCTGTACAGTGTACTCCTCCGGACACCAGGTACATTGAGCTCAACACTGATTTTGCCTCTGGATTGGGGCTAGCGAGACATCCCATGCTTGCCATTGTCCGTTACTTTGGACGTTGGTTGCTAGCGTTGGAATACGTTCAAGGCAATAAGACATGACATCGCGTCCTCCCCTGTTGCGCATAAAGCAGCATCGGGATCAGTCTGGACTTGGGTGCTTGGAGTGTTGTCGGATTAGCCATCCGCCCATTAACCCACGAGTGAAATGATAGTAGCCCTGGGTGGTTGGTTCAACTCCCGAGAAGACGGGGTGCACCACTGTACCCACTCATGATAGGTAGCTGAAGGGTTATCGCCATGGGTGCAGTATTTGACGTGACAGACAAGCTCGGTATCTTGGAGGGGCGGGCCTTGCATCGATACCCCTATGCAACGATCGTGGCAGTTGCGAGCAGCATGTAAGTATGTAGCTCTCTGCTCTGGAAACAGAAAGGCCGATTTGCAGTGGGGATAGAGCATGGTTGCACTTTCAAAGATGCGTACGACACGTTCACCGGGCAGGCAGATTAACCACTATCCTGCCTCACGAGAAGATTCAGATCAAGCGTTTGCGCCGTGAGCCGCTGCAACATAGGCGGTGATCATGCAGTGCTAACCAAACGGCTGTGCCTTGAGTTATCGTCTGGGAAGAGCTTGTATGTAGGTAGCTTGTATGTAGGAGATTCGTGACAAAATGTTGCTGCAGGCCACATCAAGTCTTGAAGTGGCTTCGGAGACAACAGCAGATGACTGCCCGCATTACACTATGTTAGCATCCTCATAGCGCCTGCCATATGGCTAAACATCGGTCGTTCGTGGTAATGTGAACATTAGTTGATGAGCCAATACCGATGGTAGTCGAAATGAAATCAGTAGCCAGCATGCAGAGCTATTGTCGAGATGATCCATAGACAGCGAGTGATGAATGAGCTTAGAAGTGGGATTGAAACAAAGCGCGTTGATAGGTTGACTAATAAAAGCGTGTTAGGAGGGGCCTGTGGCATGTTGGAGAGAGTGTGCGTGTGTCAGCTTTGTTTGGGAGGAAGGCAGAAGGAAAGGGGAGAGAGGGTGAGGGAGGTGGCTGCAGTTGGCCAAGCATTGGAACATGAAGGCGACTCCAAGAAAGCTGTGTCGTCCGTGTCCTGGGAGCAGCAAGGAAAGGCAAGAAGAGAGGGAAAAGTCGGCCGTAGGCAAATTGGGGGACCGTCGAAACTCCCAGCAAAATGGTGTGTCACGGAAATCAGCTGCTGCGCGACAAAAGCACCAGCTTCTAAAAAGCATCGCACCCACTTGTTCGTCATGGAACAGTAGATAGGCCAATGTACCACTCACGCTAACCAGGGACCGCGAGGTACATGGCCTGCTACCGAGCTGCGAGGTTCACTCAGCCGTAGGTGTGTGACAAACCGACGGCCCTGGGAGGGTGCAGGTAAAGGCGTAGGCAAAGTCAGTGGGCGCAGGCAGCACGCTGATTGAAGGAAACGTGGGCATGGGAGGGTTTATGCTCAATAATGGATGGGGGTAGGCGACGGAGAGTGATGTGTGTCAATTGAAAGAGACGGCCGGATGGCTTGGAAGGGACCTCGCCAACGACGCCCAGATGAGACCAGCAGCACCCATGGATCGCGCTCCAAGTACACAGTACTGTAGCTGGAGCAGTAGTGGACGCGCTACAAGGCCGCGCAGTTGCAGTACATCGGTTGCAGGTGAGTGACATGGGCAGGGAGGCAGAAGCAGCCAATTTTTTTTCGATTGAAACATGCCCCAACTGGCCCGCGAAAGCGTCTGGCATCTGCATCACTCGCTCATGCCAATACGCCCTTCTGCCCTTCTTTCTGCTGTTTTAACGCAGTGGCGAGTCTCGCCATCACTGTGCACTCAGTGGGAGAAGTGTAACTCGATTGACCACTGAGTATGAATTTGCGCAAAATTGATGGATGGGAACAACGATGGAGATATAAATAGAGAGACCAAACAAAAAAAGTAGGCCTCAAATCTCAGAGCCTTGTTTTCTTCCTACAAACAAACGTGCATTGATTCAATGACAGCCTGCCTGCCTGGCTGGATAAATGAGTGGTAAGTGGTGAGTGGTGAGTGGCTAGGTGGTACCTTAACGCAATCCGCACATACGTGCATAAAGCAGCGCGAGTATGTATTGACGCTTTCTCGCCTGCAGTGGACAGGCAGGAGTGGTAGGCTAGCACAAGTTCAGCCAGACACGAGACACGACAATCAGGAACATGGAAGGAAAGAAGGAAAAAAAAACAAGAGAGAACCCACTCAGATCTTCGCGAGTGCCAGGCTCTCGAGGCTCCGTTCCCAGAATTATGCCCAGTCTCAGTGAACCAGAACTGCCGTCTCCCTAAGCCCTGGCACTGGATGGATTTGGCAGGGCAGGGAGTGTGCGGGTTACAGTCGTCGTATGTGTGTGGTGTACAAAGGCAAGGAAGCCAATGGATGGAGCGGGTGCATAGATGAGAGAGCGAGGGCGAGAGTGACTGGAGAGTGGTAGTGCGTGTGTACGTGAAGTGTGTGAGTGGGAGTGGGAGCGCCGGGCGTGGATGTATGTACATGCTGCACAGTACGGTACGGTATGTAGGTGTAGGCCTGGTCGCAGTGCGTAGTAGTGTACTATTGTGTGTGATGTCTGTCTGGGTCCATGTCTGGTTTGGCTTCCCCCCTCAGAAGCCGGGCCCCCCTCCCTCTTTTTTCCCCTCCCACTCCTGCGCCTGCGCACACACACACTCACTCACACCAGACACTTTGCAGTCAAGTCCATCAAGCCTGGCTGGTCTGGTCCCTCTGGTCTGGTCCCTCACCCCCCTCTGCCCGCGCAATCACCCAGCCAGGCCCAGCCCATAGTAAAAAAGGCTCTCTACCACTTTCCCCCCATACAAATTCCCCCTTCTTCTCTCACCCATTTCCTCTCATACAAATCTCCCACCCAAAATCGTGTCTTCACCTACAACCGCTTGCCAACACACTCAAGGCGAGCATACTATCCAGTGAGTACTTCCCCTTCTATGGCACTTGCCTGCCAACCACAAGTCACTCTGGCCCATCCGCCCTATCCCCAAGTTATTCATTCGCAAATTCCCTCTGCCTTTGTCACAATCGCCATTGGCCGGGTTTTTCGACGTTTGGTCGCTGTGCATCCGTCACCAAACGCGCGATTGAGCTGGTTTCTCTCGAGCTGTCCAAGCTTTGCCATCACCTTCGCACAACTGGTTGGCCTTTGCCTCTCGAGCCAACAACCACGCATCGCGCATCATCATCACAACCTTCGTGTCTAAGTGCGATCAACTCACTAACAGCGGTTTCGCACCACAGCTTCAACAACCACCACACACACTGTCGTCTCGCACAAACACTTCAAGGTATGCAGAATACCCTATGCGATCCGATTCCAAGCTTCAATTCCCAATTGCCGCGCGTTGGGACGTGCAATTGCACTTGCGACCCAAGTGCACCACACACTTGCACCCGCGCCCCTGTCACGCGTTATCGCCCAAATCTGCCCCGCGACGCGTCTCACGGCGCCGTCGCTGGTCGATTCGCCCGTCCCCATGCACTACGCGAACCCCCAGCACAATCCGTCCAGAACGCATCTGGTACACCCTTGAGGAAGCTGGACTAACACGATTTAAAGATGCCTAAGGAAGCTACCACCAAGCGCGGTAAGACCGGCAAGGTCGAGAAGAGAAAGGGCAAGAAGGGTAAGTTCAATCATCCCCTCTTACTACACATTCTCCCAATGCATAGAAGGGTGTCTACGATGAACCAAGAAGCCTGGCACTTTGCAATGCTGGCTACTTGGTGCCGGCGATATCCGACAAGTTGCACCCATTCACTGCCTACATCTGAGAGCATCCTGCTAACTTGCTCCTCCGTCAGATCCCAACGCACCTAAGCGTGGTCTGTCTGCATACATGTTCTTCGCCAACGAGCAGCGTGAGAACGTCCGTGAGGAGAACCCTGGTATCTCTTTCGGTAAGCACCCCAGCAGCTGGCCATGCCCCGTTTCCCCCTTGACTAACCCCCTTCCCCCTACAGGCCAGGTCGGCAAGATCCTTGGTGAGCGCTGGAAGGCTCTGAACGATAAGCAGCGTGGTCCCTACGAGGCCAAGGCTGCTACCGACAAGAAGCGATACGAGGACGAGAAGCAAGCTTACCAAGTAGGTCTCTCGACATGAGAACAATCACTCCAAAGACGTTCGTCTGATAGAGATTAGGCCGGTGATGATGACGACGAGGAGTAAACTTCTTTATGTCACTGCTTTTCTCGTTTTCTTCGCTTCGCTTCCGTCCACGAGAGCCTAACTCATGAGAGATGACTTCACGCTTGGTCGTCTTCTGCCGGGAAAGCCTGGGCACAAAGTGGATGGCCTGGGTTTTCCTTTTTTCTGACTGTAATATGGATCTCGGAACGGTGTTGTCGCACAGGGACAGGCCCGCGTGCCTAAGGTTTTGCTTTGCATTTTTCCAGAGTCAATAATGATTTGAGTTGACCACTCTTGATGATGAGTTTAAAGGGCGATGAAGTTGTCGTGAACGTTCTCAGATACCATAGTCTTCGAAAACAAATGTACAGTATTCCCATCATGACACAGTGGCGATTGCCCGCATCTTGACGTGAACATGAATTGCTTCAACCAGTGAGTGACACTTGAATACTTTCAGGCCTGGCATAATTAGATAGCATCCATGTTGGTTGGGACGAAGCGTTGTGGGTATGTTGATTCGTAGTACCTGGCACAGGTAATCAACATCAACGGCGATCTATGTCTGTCTGCCTGCTATCCTCTTATTGACGAAAGCGCAGCTTCCACCAGAATATGCTGTACTGTAAATACCAAGGACTACTTGATGCTATTGCCATGATGCTTATTCCATTGACCATGGTATTCAATAGAATAAACTTGCCTGCTAATACGATACCGTGTAAAGAAATTGGCCTACTGGTCGTTCACGAAAAGTACTATACCAAGAGCGGCGCCATCGCCATCGACGGGATACAGGTCGCGTATCCTATAGTACACATTTGGACCCCGTAACGTGGATGCTCAGCTGAACATAAAAGGGTCCGTGTAACCGGATCCTGCATCCCATCCATCTGGTCCATCGCCACGGTCCACGGTCCATGGTCCACCCCTAGGGCTGACCCCTTCCGGGTGCAGTGGTGTGGTGTAGTGGTGGGCGGGCAGGGTGAAGAGCCAGCTCCTGATTGGGTCCTGGATAGCCTGGTATGCTCAAAGGCAGGGCTTTACGTTACAGAAAGCCTCATTGATGGTTGCCTAACCCCCCAAGGGTCCTAGGATCTGACAGTTTTGAGCCTCAATTGCTTTTGGCAGCCTCCTCCTTACCGGCCGGCAGGGTCGCTTGGACAGACTCCGCCCCGGTCGATGTTCTTCAACAGAGGGCGGTCGCTTTAGCCTGGAGATCTCGGGTCCGCTCTGAGGGACGACTGTGCCGTGAAATGCGGCGACGAAATTCAAGGCATTCCGGCTTCTTTCGGGCATGCGATCGAAGCAATACTGGTTATGGTGATTGGAATGGTCATTACAGCATATGGACATGAGAATATTGCGAGCCTGGTCAAGTCTGATGAATAAGCTTGAAACCACTGGAATGCTGATGATGTCGCTATATGCCTGGTCCTTTTGAAGCACACTGCCAGCATATCCAGAACACACCTGCGAAACAGCGGCAGCATCCTGTGCGGGAATCGGCACCCGTATGCGTCCGGTATCCGAAAGTACCATGACATCCATATTTACTTCGAGTTCAATTAATTGTGGTGGCTCGAGGTAGCTCCCGTCCATGTTGCTTATCTCCAGCTGCAGTATACCGAAACCGTATCGCACAAGCCCACCTTCAGCACCACCCCAATGTGCACAATTCATCGAGGAAAAGGAACCCCCTCCGAAAACGATGCGATTTGCTGTTTGCTCGGGTTGCCGAGGTCTCTGTTTTCCTCATTGACCACGAGTCAGGCATTCAAGCAGTCGGCATCTTGCAATCAGGGACTGCCATGGCAGCGATCGGAGACACGTAGCACCAGCTATGGCAAGGCAAACCTCGAGCCCAAGCTGGCGCTGGAAGGACCAGATGGTTTGTCGCCTCTACGATCAATGTGAGTCGCCGCGGTGATAGGTATTGCGATATGCCACAGAGTCGGCCGGGACTGGACCAAACCCCCCCTCTCCCCGCAGGCGGCTTATGCACGCTGCTCGCGTCGGGGTAGCGAAGCACCTACACATGACACGGGTTGCAACCGGCTCGACCAATCCGCATTGCATTTTACTTTACGAGAAGTGGGCGTGGGAATTCGTGGCAGTCGCTTACTAGACATGCCTGACATGCTGTTAAACTCTGCTACCCACGCATCTTCCGTCTCCGGCAGCCAGCAATTCGAGTCAATGGCATTGAGGCCCGGTGCGCTCGAGCTTGGTGTTCGTCGAGGGTCGATTGGCAGATCCGGCTTACCATTGCCAATACTTTAATGCCGTCTGCCATCATCCATCATCATCATCATGCTCCTCGGTTACCCTGGTTCAAAGTGCCGTTCGGGGGGGTATCATCGACTTTTGTTGTATCTACGAATTTCGCTCGGTTTCTTCTCCGTCATCGAGTTGATGCATTTACCCACGCCTCTGCTCAGCGCAACCAGGCACCTGGTGCTTCTCGTACGATAGACGTCTTCCCGTCGACACCCGGAACCCAGCAGTTCTTGGCTACCTACTATTGGACGAATGGCAGTTTCAATCTAGAAACATCCTATCGCCGGTCACCTCTGCTATCTTACATCCAAGACAGCGTGGTCTTTCATATGCACATTTGCGCGCGTATCACTGAAGCCGGCCTTTGCCCTTTCCCCACACGGCCACTTGGCCGGCCTACTGCGGAGCAGGGAGAGCCTGCCGCTGCTGCTTACTTTGCCTACCTTGGGCCGAATTGAAGCATTTTCTTCCATTTATCTCTTGACTCGCAATCTCCCGTGCGTATAGGTCTCAGGCTGTGATCCCCTCTTTCCTTTGTTTTCCCACCTGGCTTCTGTTTTCCTGTTTGCGGCACACGCAAACACCTACCCCGATTTGTCCGGCCCAAGACTCAGATATGAATACGATTACTACCGTTGAGCACCATGAAACCCTTTTGAGCAGTGAACTCCCCGCCTCCCAACTCCTGCCGGATTGCCCAACGCTGAGGACCTGGCCGCCATGGATGTGATCACGAGAGAAGTCGGGTCCAGCTTGCTCAATGGATGCTGCCTCGAGGCCGAGCGGGCCCGGATCGTGTCGCTAACCCTCGAGGGGCTTTGCCTCAGCCTGCCAGAGAAGTTCCATGCGCACCTGAAGGGCCTGATCCAACAGATCCAACTCTGCCACCAGATGCTGCTCACGATAGCGGATCTCTCTCAACTCCACATCGCACGTGTTCCAGTGGTTACCGACTACCTCAACGTCATACTGCCATGCTTCTCCAGGAGTCTACGGGACATCACCGACTTCGTCCAGAACCGCAGCCTCGATAAGGAGCACCGATGGCGGAAGATGTACCATGCCATGAGCGAGGAGCTCCCGGGCACGCCGCTGCCCGCCCGGTTTGCCATGTACCACGCATTCCTGGACATGCTGAAGCACCTCCTCACCAAGTACGATCCTTCACTTCAGGTCTGCTTCGATGTACCCCCCTGCTCACTTCGAGATAGGTCTCCTGAATTCGATATGAACGGGCTCGAGACCCTCCGCATACGAATCTACCAACTTCGCGAAGCCAGAGGCATCCGTGAGTGCGCATGCTACTGCCGAACTGACTACCTGACTGACCTCGGATCCCAGCACCGCCGAGTCCTATCCACCAGGACCACCTCATTCGCCAACAGAAAGCGATGGCATTCTGGGAACAAGAGACGGTGGGTTCATATCTAAACGCAGCTGGTGATTTGCTATTGACCTCTATACCAGAACACCCATTGGGCCGAGGATATCTTCACTCGGCCTCTCCCTTCTCGCACCGAGTTCAAGAGAGGCCATCGGTAAGTTGAACGTAATCCACCCGCACCCTATCAGGCATGCTCACATGAGGCCTCTAGCTTCTTCTCTCGAGCGTACGGCCCATTCCGTCGCTTGGGATCTATCGACATGATGTCCGACATTAAGACGCTCGCCAAAAGGTAGGAGATGAGTCCAGTTCAACCATGGGTTTCGGCTGACATTTGACCTTAGAACGTTCGACGACGACAAAGTCTCTGTCACCTTCTTCCTTCAAGGCTTGGACGAGATACCCTCTCTCATGGTTCGGCAAATCCACAGTGGCGAGCCCTGGGCTGCCATCAAAGGAGCCCATGAGTTGTGCATCAAGCGAGACTTCGACTCGAGACTGACGTTCACCCGATGGAGCGTTTCCGAGGGCCGGACCAAGCCATGGGCACAACTCACCTTCATCACGTGGGAAGGTAAGCATCTTCCAAACACGCTGCAGGATACAATTTGGAGGATTTAGCCCCATGTGCCCAGCATGCTTACCCCGTCACAGAAATGGTTCTCTTCTACTGTACGTTCGTCTGCCTCAAGGTACGCAGCCCGATGTTCGTCAACATCCGCGAGGAAGAGTACGACATTCGCAAGGAGACCAAGCTCTTTCAAGCGTAAGTCGATGCGTGTTTCTGTTCCTTGGATGGGCCCTTCATGCTAAGCAAATACGGCAGGCAAATCTTCGACGATGGATTCAACCACTGCCTCAAGGTGTACGAAGATGCGCTGACCAAACGCCGGCGTCTCCATGCCGCGGTTTGGGATGGGCCCTTGAAAGGCTGTCCCGTTTGGACCGCATTCCGTGAGTACCTCTGCATCCCAAGTATCAGATACTGGCCCCGAAGTTTCTAACGACACACTTAGTCCCTGACCAGAAGGGCCCCCTACGGAGTTGGCTGCTGCGGAAGACTTCCCACGTCGTCGCGATCCGAGACGTCAGCCCTTACGTCTTCTGCAACAACTATCGCGCCAGTACCACGGACCCACGCCAGAGTAAATTCCATGCGCTTGAGCTGGAGTTTACGCACTCACAAGGTATTTCAATGGTGGAGAGCGCTGGGGTAGCGGTGTGAGCATGCTGACAGTCTCCTCCGAAAGGGGCCAAACGATTCAAAGAATTGTTCGAAGAACAAGCACCACCCTCGACCACGTCATCCGAACCATCTGAACATGACACAGGCCCGTCCGTCGAAGAATCTTGAGGTTCTTTCTGTCCACTTTATCCACCGAAAGTCAGGGGTTATCCAAACCCTTCACGATTCCTCCATGATTGGATTGATTTTGCCGTCTTCATTTCTCAGCTATTGCGTTAACTTGCTTTTGACTTACGCTCGACTCCGCCTTACACCACCACACCACCCTTTTGATTTCTACCTAGACAGCGCCCTTTGACGATATTACGACTCACGATCCTGACGACCCCCTTATGTTACGAAGAAACACGAAGTTGTATGACAGACACATTGTACGAAGTTACGTTTTTTAACGACGAAGGCAGATTGCATGATACCCCCACACAGGAAAAGCATTCTGATTATGTACTGGTACTGGCATTCTGACGGCGGACCTGTATGACCAAGACCGGACGCGGAACGTTGGCAGGGTGTGCATATTAGATGCGATGCATGGACGGCTTCTTTTCCTTATCATATGTTCAATATTCACTGAAGCAATTGCTATTCAAATGCAGGCTGGTTCACGATGGCCAAGTGTTTATTCGAACGAATCAGACTACCTTTCTACTAGAACGATTATTCCATGTACAGTTTTGACGCAAACGGAATAACAATAATGAGGCTGTCGACACTGACGACACTTGTAATGGGGTAATACCAAAGACCGTACTGTAGTATCAATCCATCCACACCAGATAGGCACCTGATGCCACAGATGCAATCGTCAATTTAGATTGGTTTAGACACAACTATAGGACATCGCTACGATTGGGTCCGTTCTACATTTCCCGCATAGATATCTATCGCTGATTTTATCCCAGATAATGACACGGGTTGACGATGACAGACTTCTACAGCAGATCATTCTCGCAAGTAGTTTCCCCCACTGCTCTATCACGGAAACACTCTACCTCGACTCGCACAGACTTGGCACTGTCGCCAAGCCCCTTCTCGCTCCCGGGGTCCTTCACCCGGAGACAAAGGTGACCCTTCTTTTGCCAAAGCCGACCATCTCGCAAGGCCACATGTGGCAGCTTATGAGTGACTTCGAACGGGATCTGGTTCTACTCTTGCGCGTTATCAGAACTACTCACTACTGTGGACGTTCGATACTGAATCATCCACAACTCGAGGTTGCTGCGTTTATGGGACCGAATCATTTCGTCCTCCTTGAAGACGTTGCCGGAGCTTTTAGCTCTGGGAATCCGGCACGTATTGTCTACTTTCTACAGCACTACGTGGACGAGCTTGCCGCCCGCCGTGCGGCGGCTCAGGAGAGGTACCGGCATGTCCCCCCCTTTACCCCGGACCAGTCTACCAACACCGTCCCTGTCCCCAGGCGCGGACCCTTCCCTATTGATCCGCCAAGTGCGGGTAGACTTTCGTTTGACCCCCGTCCGACCCCTACGCTCAATTTTGATACTGATCTGAGTGGCTACAACCTGTCTCTCAGCCAGTATTACTCAACATCAGTCTTTGGGGTCCGCGACATGTCGAGCCCGCCTTCGCGTGTCATGTCCCGTCAGGATTTTGGTCGCTGGATCTCCACGGACCTGGACATAAGTCTGATGATTGGTAAAATGCGATACAGCCCCCGCTTCCGGCATAGCCCCTGTAACCGCAACGCCGCCCAGAACGGCGCAATTCTTCCTCCGGGCGAGTTCTGGTCGGAAGAGGACCAGCAGGATAGCTTGCCTCCCGAGGAGGGGCTCCTTGATGAGTGATGGCTCCGGGCTTGGTGGTGTTTGCCCCTGTTGCGGCCTGTGGACTTGGTGCTCATTTATTCGCAGGCTGCGGTGGTTTTGATTCATGATATATCTGCATCCTAGTCTCGATGCTTTAGCACAGTCAAGGCAATAATAAATCACGGTAGTATCATTTCGACCAGTCTTGTATGGCCATGCGTGGCTCTCTGAACCTTGCAGCAAATTCTCCGAAAACATACTCCCGAGTGCACCTAGCAAACGACATGGTAGTCCTCCCGGCATACCACACCCGGGCAGTCCGGCTATACACCCCTACCCACGTACGCTCCAGCCGTCCGACATGCCTGCCACGATGTCCTCGCCAGCCGTCGCGCACGAGTTGCAGTGCGAGGTCCGCACAATAGCCTCTGCGGTGGCCTTGGCGTACTCGTTGTAGGTCGCGGCCAAGAAGTCGTCCAGCACTCGGCCATTCATCGTCTCCCACGAGTCCGCCACGGGCCCCTTATGGTACGAAGTCCAGACTCTCCCCGTCGCATCGCGGTACTTGCTTCGTCAGAAGTTGTTCACGTTCTTGAGATCGCGGGAGTAGGTCTTCTTCGTCATTTCCCGCTCCTTGGTGATGGCCCAGAAGAAGGATCCCAGGAGTATATTGAACTTATCGACCTCTTCGTGGCTGTGTCCTTCCAGGTCTAAGTCGAGCTTGTTTACCACACAATCGACCCATGCCTTCACTATATTCTCGCCGGCCTCGGTATACTGGATGCCCAAGTTCGGCGGCGCCAGATCTGCTCCGACCGAGCAAAACTCCTTGAGCACATCCATAGTAAAGTTGTGATGTAGGAAACCTATGTCCAGCATAGCTTCCTTCTGGCTGTGCATGCTATATTCTGTTAGTTCCCGTCGACAATATCTTAGTTAACTCTGCATGCTCGGGCACTACTTACTAACCCGCTCTCAAAATCAGACTCTTCACCAGCGTCGTTATGTGGGCGCTTGTCTGCAGTACTACATGATAGTAGGCCGACTTGATATGATCACGGCCGCACAAGTTGCAAGTGTCGGGTACAGCGAAACTATACCAGTGGCTTCCGTAATCTTGCGATGACGCAGGCGTAGCTTCCATCGTGTGAGAGTGGCGGTCTTGCCGAATACCTAGGTATGAAATGTGTGTAGTATTGGAGTGGATAAGACTTAGAAACCAATGCTGCAGAAGGGATGCTCGCTATCGGTTGCGTAGCTATCTGAAAATGACTATTAAGAATGGGCAGGCAGCATGGTCCAAGTGGCGGGCGGTGGGCAAGGTGCAACTTGGAAGGATATCTGCCACTGGTTTGCTGAAGACGACAAGTTACAGCAGCCCGATGCGTTTCCTCCTAGTTAGGCATACCTAGCTGAGGCGGTGGTTACCAGAAAGAAAAAGGAGGTGCGTTTGCTGCTGGGTAGTTATTCCACTATTTTGCGCCTCCTCTTATTCGTGTAAATAAGCATACCTTCCTCTTTAGAACGCTCCTTCCCTCGAAATAGTATCTAGCTTTCGACTGATCGCCAGCAGGTGATTCGCCACCCCTCCATGCCCTTGTTTAAGCATGGCGTCGGTCACCTTGGTCCTCGTTGCTCTGTCGGCGCCTGCGCTATCACTGCTGTCGCATAATTTGGTGACCTTCTCCAATAACGCGGCCATACCAACAAATTTGGCACTTCACTCTCTTCTCCAACTGTCCGAGCCACTGCTATTGGAAAACCACTGTCTCTTTTCCAAGCCGGATCGCTTGCGCGCTGTTCGTAAGCAAGGTCCCGAACTCAACTCTAGTCTCCGAGAACCGCTTTATACGATACCTGTTCAGAACTTGGTTCTTTATATCCAAGACCATCGCACTTGCACTCGTCATTCCTACATACATTCCCTGACACCCTTATCCGCAAGACAGTCTCTTTCCAGCATACCGCATTTAAGTATTCACTATGTGTGAATCCTCCGACTCAGAGGTCGACGTTCGTAAACGGCGACGTCTCAAGCCCATCACGAAGAAGCAGTTGGCCAACCAGAAGCTTGGCGTCTTTGACAAGAAACCTGAAAACTATGCCGCGAACACTCGTAAGGCGGTGGAGGAGATGCTTGCCGGCGACGCTCACTCTACAAATCCCACCACTACTGGTCAAGAGAAACGGTGGCTCGAGGTGTTCAAGCATGTAGCTCCAAGCCTCAAGATAAATCTGGATGACCGATCAACGGCGCCAGATACTCTGCAGGTTCTCTGCTTCGCACGTGTCTACGTCTCTATTACTCTCAACCAAGGACGCAAAGTAATCAGTCGACACTATAATTTCTAGCTTCTATACTCACCCGTGTTCCGCGGCCTAATTAACATTACCCCATTGCAGGTGTCCCTTAGCACCGACTACCTAACTGTTATTCCAATATATAGGTGGAATAAACGTCTTGGTAGAAAAGTAGTCTGATTCCTTTCGGATAAACACTGAGCCGTCGTAAACTAGCCCATGGCTTACATTGGGATAACCGCATCGCATGGAATACCTTGGCTATGTACACTCGCAACGACGAGAATTATTCCTTCTTATCCTCGATCCCCTGGAGCAAAGCACGAAGACCTGACTTGTAGTGTTCGTCCACGCGTACCTTTGGCCTCTGCGAAGGTGT
Organism: Arthrinium phaeospermum; assembly: GCA_006503535.1. Taxonomy (NCBI): domain Eukaryota; kingdom Fungi; phylum Ascomycota; class Sordariomycetes; order Amphisphaeriales; family Apiosporaceae; genus Arthrinium; species Arthrinium phaeospermum. Next base: position 1,847,116 of record QYRS01000012.1, read on the forward strand.
AGAGTCATTGCTCTCACCTGGAAGTAGGTCCAGCTGTTGATGGCTAGTAGGTTTCGTCTTCTTTGGTTCAGTGGGAAGAGGTGTGATTGCTTCATGGTCCCGAGCCACTCTGGACACACTGATGAAGGTTATCGCCGGACTCTCCGGTAGACAGTACCACATACTTGAACCAAGGGTGATCTCGGTTTCATGTTCAGTCTGTGAAGATAGTCTGAAGAGAGGTCGCTCTCCTTCTATGTTGCAGTTGTGGAGAAAGGAACAGTCTGCGAGACTGTCTCGATGACACACTGAAACTGTCACTTCTACATTGATACCCCTTGCATTCACGTCCATAGGTTGCCAGATCCTCATCTTTTTCGGGTTGATGTGGCGCCGCGTATCCAGGGGCGACAAAGAAATTGGTTTATACTGGCCTGACGATGATAACATTCTCCGGCTCGCCCCATTCGCTTTGAATGGAGGCGTGGAAAGTGTACTGGCCAGTTCAGAGAAAAGAAGAGGAGTATTGAGTATTCGTTTCTGCTGAGCAGCTTGTTGAAGATGATGTGCAAGATGAGTGGTGAACTCGAACGTGGGCCACGTGAGGGCTGGTCCAGCAGCGATTAGTTCCTTACGGGGGTTCAGCGCCACTGAGGCTTCATATGGGCAATCCAGAAGGGTAAGAACTTGAGACTCGCATATATCCATCGTCGCGCGGGAGACATCCGATATGTTTACTGAGGGCGGATTCGTGGGGCCTTCTTGGCTGGACAGCCCGGAAGGCCGCAATAGGCATGACCCATCGCTAGTTTTCTCGGCGAACCCAACATAGAAGAAGATGAAGAGTTCCACCTCTGAGGTCTCTTTGTGGTATTTATTGCACCTGCATATTTTCGCGGCGCGCGCTTTTACATTGTCGTAGAGGAGTGGTTGTATCTTCGACAAGAGGGTGAGCTGGTTCTTGGAGCCGGACATGGCTTGCTCGAGTCGGTGGGTTTTTGTTGGGAAGCCGTAGTCCTGTTCGAATACGTCTCGGAGGCGCCGGATGCCCGCGTCAATTTGGGGGTATCGCGTGGCATCAGTGTCCCAGTGACAGAGCAAAACCGTTACGGTCCTGTCAAGAGGCTGAACCGCAGGTTCTAGCCGAGTTGATAGTGTTTTCTCAAATAGATCATCAACTGCGTGGGTGAGAGCACCCTGTTGGCATTCATGAATCTCCATAGTCAGACTACTGAGTGTTGCGCGAAGGGTTGGATGTGGAAGGTTGCTGTTTGGTTACTGTTACTTTGTGTAGAGGTTCTCGGGTTTGTTTGCGAAAGATTCTGGCACGCTAGATACATGAGGTAGAAACTTGTATGAAAGCTCTGTTCATGTTGTAACACATCTCCGTTGCAGCTTGTTGGCTGATTGCTCGAGTTCTATTGCCGCGACAGCCCTTCGTACTACCAAGTGGGATCATAACCTAAATCGCAACTGAGTTCAAGATTTACATTGATTGATGTTCACCAGGAGGAATATTTACATCTTCAAGGATAAAGTGCCTCGTTTGTCGCAATCACTAGACCTGTCTAGGTGTTTACTGGCCAATGCGACCTCAGTAACGTCGGGCCGCCTGGCATTGAGGGGTTCTGTCTTCATCCCGCACGTGACAGGAACCATTTTCTAGTGGTCTTGGCGGTTAAAGTAACGGATTCTTGAGATAATTTGCGAGGTCGCGGAGGCTCGATGGATCGATCTTCTAGAGGCATGAATGATGTGAACCTCAAACTTGATTCCGGGCTCTCCCTACATATGCCAGAATGAACCGGCGCGTCTAGCCCCAACCCCGTCAAACGCGGCGCCGGAGCAGGAGCCGTGGATGTTTCCAGGGTCCATCGGGACAAGGTCATGGATGATGATGACATGCAAGAGTCAGCTTCGCCCAGGAACCCAGGGCTCTCTTTCCTCTTTCAGCTCAAGCTCAGTCGAGCTCATCTTGGATGCCACGATGCCGCATCGTCAGATTGTCCCCTCTTCCCCTCTTCTCCATTTCCCCGTGGATTCGACTTTGTACTGTTGAGGAAGAGGGATCTTGCTGTGTTGTCGGACTTATTGTTTGCCTAGCGACATGAAAGATGGTAGACAGACGAAGCGACCAACATACGATGTGCATCCGACAATGCATCCAAATTCCAGATATACTTCAGGGTCATTGCACCTGCCAATCGCCAATCGTCAATTGATGAGAAGTACATCTGCCGTTGGCAGCAATACCGAGCTGCTTGCCTAATAGAGGTCCAAAGAGGCCAAGCAGCGCCAAGATATCGTCTTATCGCGGAGTTGGTGGAACTTGCCGTTATTGCGAGAGCATGCAGCATGCAGCTCGCGGTTTTTGCCCATGTAAGGGAGCAGATGGGGTAAATTGGCAGTTGGTTTTTGGGGCGTTTCATCTCTCCCCAATCTCCCTAATTTCACTTTTGCCTCCATACAGCTGAATTGATGTTGGTTCCGACAGATTTCGAGAGCAATTGCCACATCTCAATCGGATGACCTTGCAGCTTTCGTCTGAAGTATCCAAAGCCGCTGCAGACGCCTTACTACGGTGGATCGCCGCCGGTCTTCTAGAAGGAAGGCTGAACGTTTTATTTTTCAGCTGCGCGGCACAGACGGCAAATGGCCGACCAATCAGTCCCACGTGCCACCGGCGAGATGGAATGGCCTTATGGAGCGAGGGTCTCTAGTGTCGCGCGAGTCAGCGAAAACCGAACGGTGCAATGAGCGGTGGTTCCACTGCGTCCACTGCCCTACAGGGACACCCATCGCCGTGTAGATCAGAATCAACACCCAACGCTCAAAGAGGGTTACAATCCGATGCGGGCCGTATCGACACTTGTCGATTTCGGTCTCGGCGGTCATCTTGGTCGACCAAATCGGGCAGCCCTGCCTCTAAACCCCTGGGTTATCGCGCTTGGAAAACTGGAGCCCGACGCATCAAGGTATCTGGTGGTCGTGTTTTTTTCTTTTTGCGCAATCTAACTTTATGGCACCCGCAGTCGATTGAGACGGGGACGGTGTGCCGGCGACTGGGGCAGAAAAGAAGGAGCATGGCCCAGTCTGCGCGCGTGAACCTAGCCCCTAAAGCCGCTCGAATATCACTTTTAAAATCGCTGTTCCCGGCTTTCTGGGTTGTCATCTTGCTGATCTCCATTCGTTCGTTCGCCAGCATCCGAGTGCAGGCCAAGAAGCAGAATGTACGCCTCCACACGGCTGTTGATCCTCAACGCCCTATCGTTGGGCTTTGTCTCGGCCTCTCCTCTGTTGGGATCTATCCTCAACCCGCTCACGGGGTCCCTGGAGACAGCTACTAGCGGCTTGATTGAGGCGACAATCGGTGAACTCAAAGGAACCTTGGGCGATCAAAAGTCCTTCGACTATGTGGTCGTAGGAGGAGGTACGGGCGGTAACACGATCGCTTACCGCCTGGCCGAAGCCGGTTTCTCCGTCGCCGTCATCGAGCGCGGCCTGTCTTACGAAGTCGGCAAGCCTGTTGTCGGCGCAGCACCCCTCGGAGACATCATCGGCGTTGGCAGCAACCCTATCGACTCGATCCCGACCGTCGACTATGGTCTGGTCACGGAGCCTCAAGCTGGAGGCAACGGCCGCAAAATCCACTACACCCAGGGCAAATGTCTCGGCGGCTCATCCGCCCTCAACTTCCTCATCTACCACAGGCCCGACAAGGGATCGATGAAGACCTGGGCCGAGGCTGTAGGCGACGAAAGTTACGAGTTCGACGCTCTGCTGCCCTACTTCGAGAAGAGCATCACCTTCACGCCGCCCAACAACAACGTGCGCCCGGCCAATGCGACGCCGGTCTACTACGAATCCGACTTCGCTGCGAAGCAAGAGAATGCGCCGCTGCAAGTCTCCTACGCCAACTGGGCGGCTTCCTGGTCAAGCTGGGCTGCCAAGGGCTTCGAAGCCCTGGGTATGAAGGTCACTGGCGCCTTCAACCAGGGCACCCTTTCGGGATATCACTACTCGCAGCTCACCACCAAGCCAAAGGACCAGGTCCGCTCCACTTCCGCGGACTTCATCTACCACGCCAAGAACAAGGGCACCAAGGGCAAATTGACCGTCTACCTGGCCACTCGCGGCAAGAAGATTCTCTTTGATGAGAACAAGAAGGCCACTGGAGTCGAGGTCAGCATGGACTTGCTGCCCTCGTACGTTATTAAGGCCAAGAAGGAGGTCATTGTCTCAGCCGGTGCTATCCATTCTCCTCAGCTGCTCATGCTGTCGGGTATTGGACCGGCAGCCCATCTTGCTCAGCACGGCATCAAGGTCATTGCCGACCGTCCTGGTGTCGGCCAAAACTTCAGTGATCACGTCCTCTTCGGACCGTCGTATCAGGTCACGATCGATACACTGAACAAGGTTATCGGGAACCCGCTCATACTTGCAGATGCCATTGCCGAATATGCCCTGTCGCAGACCGGCCCATTGACGACCAACGTGGCCGAGTTCCTGGCGTGGGAGCGGGTACCCCAGTCGGCCAACATGTCCCAAGCCACCCGAGAGGCGTTCGACAGCATCGCGCCCGAATGGCCCCACATCGAGTACTTCTCCGCCGCCGGCTACATCGGCCCCTTCGACATCCCCTTCTTGGACCAGCCCCTGGACGGCAAGATGTACAGCTCCGTCCTCGGCGCGCTCGTCGCGCCCTTCTCGCGCGGCAACGTGTCGCTGGCCAGCTCGAGCCCCCTCGACGCGCCCAAGGTCAACCCCAACTGGATGACGCACAAGGCCGACCAGGAGCTCGCCATCGCCATCTACCGGCGCCTCCGCACCCTCTACGACACCGACGCCATCAAGTCGGTCCGCGCCAACGCGGTCGAGTACTGGCCCGGCCTCGACAAGGTGCAGACGGACGAGGAGATCCTGGCCCACGTGCACAAGACGCTCATGGCCGTCTACCATGCGTCGTGCACCAACCGCATGGGCCGCCGCGACGACCCCACCGCCGTCGTCGACAGCCTCGCCCGCGTCATCGGCGTGAGCGGCGTGCGTGTGGTCGACGCCAGCGCGTTTGCGCTGCTGCCGCCAGGGCACCCGCAGAGTGTGGTGTACGCCCTGGCCGAGAAGATTTCGGAGGCCATCATTAAGGGACTGGAGTAACCTGTCTTGTTTTTTTTTTTTTTTAATTACCTATCTATTTATCTATTTACATATACTCCAAATGCTGGATTTCTCGTACATTTTAATTCAAGCTTTCGTCAATCGGCCTTGCCTAGTCGCCTTTTTTCTTTCTCGTGGTCATTTCCCCTTCGTGTCTCATAATACTAGCATAGCAACAAACGCAAACAGAAATTGCTTTGTTCAACATCACATGCCAACAAACCCCCAGTTCCAGCTACTTGGATAATCTTTTTTTTTCTCTCACATATGCCCTCGATTGCTATTTCTCAACTTGGGGTTTGATACCAAGTCAGACCAGTCGAGAAGACGATCATCGATGACGTCCGTCAGACTTTTCCTGCATCTGAGGCATTCATCATGGCATTAATGGCGTTGATAAGAGATGCACCCTCTGACGGGAAGTGGAAGGAAGCCGCGCAAGAGCACAACTGGAGATGGTCACAGTATCGTAGATTTGGAAGACTTCCGAAGCAGGCCCCCGACGTCCGGCAGCTGTACCCGACGCCGTTCGATAGAGGCGCCAACCAACCACGGCAAGTCGGTATCGAGCAGACCCTGCACGGTTACCAAGGGGAATACCTCTCCAGACGGCCGCGGGCTTACAACGCCAGCGTTGCAGCGTTGCAGCAAACAATCACCAGAATCAGAAACATCTTTGAGAGGCAGCCGCGCTTCAACTACCGCCGACTGATCGGTAGCGGAGGGCAAGGGGCCGCTTTCAAAATGACGTACCAGGCGCGCAACAACAACCTGCCCAACATTGACTTCGTTCTGAAAACGCCCAAAGACGGCAGGAGTTGGTCGCCTGATCTCAGGAAAGAAGCAAGGTCGATGGAGGTAGGTTTCGGAGGCCCCTAGGAGGAGAGGTTTGGAGAAAGCCCCGGAGACGGACTGACATGGACATGGGAGCAGAAAGTAAAGAGATCGGCTCACTGCGTGCAAATCATCCACTCGTCCGGGCGCGCCCGAGGCTACGAGGAGCCGGACCTGGACGACTCGAGCGACGACCCCGATGCCGACAGCAGCGGCGACGAGAGCGTGGACGGGCCGCCCCCGCTGCTGCCGCATAGGGGGAACCGCATGGCCCAGCGTCAGAGACAGGTCACATGGGGCCACACCCGAAGACACCAGGCTTGGCAGAGAAGAGAAGACAACAGGAAAATGCGGCTCCGGGTAGTCAACGATGCGATCCGAGCCCAGCAGCCCATCCCCCCGCAGGACCCCAACAACACCGACGCGGACCTGCAGATCTTCCGGCGCGACTTCATCTTCATGGAGTACCTGCCCTTTGGCGATCTGGAGCAGTTGATTTCCAGGATCGTGAACGACAACCGCAACGTGTTAATACCGAACGAGATACTCTGGTCGTTTTGGCTTTGCAGTAAGTGCCCTAATACCCTACTTCCTTTTCGTTCTTCCTTCTTAGTCAAACGCTCCCCAATCTTGACTTTGTGTGCGATCGTACACTCAATTGATGGCGGAAAATAACACTAAAAACAGTGATCCGAGCATGCATCGCCATGGCTTATCCTCCCCGCAAGTTCGCCCCAGGCAGGGATAGGCAAGCGGGACAACCGCGTCGGAACATGGCCCAAGACCTAGCGGGCCTCGGTGTCGGCGCGCAGGACCCGAGTCAAGTGTTGCTCGAGGATATGCCTCCCTCTCGCAAGGATTGGAGGAACCAACGCATGGTCCACTTCGACATCGACGTTTCCAACAGTAAGTTTAAGAGAGAGAGAGAGAGAGGAGTAGGAAGGCGTATACACGCTGTGATGCTGATGGTATTTACGCACCACAGTTTTCTTAGGGCCGGCCCAGCATCCATACAACTACAACGTACAGGCAGATGCCAACGACACTGCTTTGCCCCCTAATGTGGTTCCCCCGGCCGGCGAGCCGGTTATCCCTCCCATATATAACATCGATATGCAGACTGCTGTGGGAAATTACGATGAGCCATCAGAGCACGACCTGATCCCCGCTCTCAAGGTAAGAGAGGCTCATAAGTTCGAGAGGCTCCGGCGTCAGGGATTTCTGCTAACGAGGCCTCTACCTGATCCAGCTCGGCGACTTTGGTCTTGCAAAGAAAATCAAGCTACACAAAAGGAAGTATGTAAACACTGTCTTGCAAATGATATGTTATACTGGTCGTGAGTAACTGACGTGCCGAAACAGCGGATACTACATGAGGGAGCGAGGAAACGGCAAGCCGGGATGGTACACACCAGTAAGGGCCGCTTTGCACAAGACGGTGCTGGTCTCTAGAGACATCCCCACTGACATGACATGAAAACTACAGGAACAGTTCACTGACGACTGGGATTACGTAACGGCGAAGCGGGACGGCAACGAGATTGTGAAGCAACAAGTGGCTGGCAGGTATGGCTCGCATACTAACGTCTGGCAAATGGCCCTGGTAAGTTTCGCGGCAATTATTTAGTATTAAGCTGCTGCTCCTCTCTCCCTCTCTCCCTTCCTCCCCGAGTGTGTAAGAAAAAGCAATCTGTGGAGATTTGGGGGTTGCAAGATAGGGCTGACTGGGTAAAACCAACCCACTTTTCTAGGCCATGTGGCAGCTGATCACCTACTGCGTGCCCCCCAAGCCGCCGAGGCTGGTGACCGTGGAATTAGTCCGACGCAGGAGACAAGAGTCGTACGGTCTGCTGCTCGATGCTGCCGAGTACGACGAAGTGGACCTTGAGCTGAGGCGAACCATCGTCAACTGTCTCAAGCACACTCCCCGCCAGCGCCCCAAGCTGGGATTCCTCCTGGAGCAGGCGAAAAGGGCGACGGGGAGAAGGCGGCGGGATGCTACCGACGGCGAGATCCGGGGTGGGTGCAGCAGTATGTCTATGACGGGTAGGGGGTGGGCAATGAGAAGCAGTATAAAAGTTTTACTATAAAATTTAGACAGAACAATGAATTATGTAAGTATACAGATATTATACACGAGCCAATCGTTTGGATTCTTTTGTCGGTTCTGTCTTTGGTCCTGCCTAGGGACGGTTCTCTTTGAGCCGCCCATGTCTTGGAATAGCAGCAAACGCAAACGGAGATGGGCTTTGTTCGCCATCGCACGCCAATCCAGCGCAAGCTGTTCTACCTATGTTGACTCCTCATCGATTCCACCCCCTTCTATCCTTTGCAGCTGTCATTGCTCTTGTGACCCTCGGAGTGGTGGACTACTCGAGACCCCGAACTCATCATGGCTTCTTCTTTGACAGGGTCTGATAAAGACGAATACGAAGACGACCTCCGAATCGAAAACTACATATGGCAAATGTATCGGGTCACGGGCGACAAGCCCAAGGCAGCCCAAGTCAAAGCCGATGGTATCAACGTCGACGGCACGCCCAGGACCCGGACCGACGCCATGGCGGCCCCGGTGCGGCAGGGCATCGCCGGCCGTGTCGGCTTCGCGCGCGAGCCGGCCATCAGCCCGGGGAGAAGCAACCCCAGCGCCGCCACCCGGCAGAAAAGGGCCCTGGCGCTGGCGACGACGAGGCGCCACTTCGACCTCCCGCCCCGCTACCGCTACCGCACGCTGCTCGGCCGCGGCGGCCAGGGCATCGCCCTGAAGATGACCTACACCCCGCCCAACAACCCAGATGCCCCTATCGACTTCGTCCTCAAGACGGGCGGCGTGCTGAGGTACAACACCGAACTTCGACACGAGGCCCGGATGATGGAGGTCAGTGAGGATGAGGACAAATCCTTTCCTTTTACTTTTTCTTCTTCTTCTCTCCTCTCTTCTATAGGCTACATACATTACTAATTACCTAACCTACCAAACAGAAAGTCAAGCGCTCTGCCCACGCGGTCCAGATCCTCCATTCGTCGGGGCCCGCCTTCCACGAGGAGGTGGACCCCAACGACTCGAGCGACGACGCGCTCAGCAGCGATGACGAGGGGGCGTCGCGACGGCCTCAGCCGCCCCGAATCCGGAGGAGAAGAAGAAAGCACACAGGCGGAGATGGAAAAATTGGGAGGCGAAGCTGAGGCTGCGGGAGCGGCGATACGAGCGAATCCTGAAAGCTAGAAGTGCCGGGCAGAATCCGCCTCCCGAGGACCCCAACAACCCCGACGCGCAGCTGGACATCGACCGGTTCGACTTCATCTTTATGGAGTACATGCCGCTCGGCAGCCTGATGGACACGCTGTACCGAATGGCCGATCAACGGGCCAAGGACCCGAACGGCCCGCCGATCCCGGACAAGGTCCTCTGGTCGTTCTGGCTCTGCAGTAAGTGCTCCTTCCTAGCTCGGCGCCCACCGCCCATCTCATGCACAAATATTACAGTCAATGTAAATTGCTGATGGATTCTAGTGCTCCGCGCGTGCGTTGCCATGGCCTTCCCGCCCCGCAAGTTCCACCCGGACCGGAACAAAGGCAGGGACGATAAGCGCCCCAGTATGGCGCGGGCGATCGACGTCGCGGCAAGCTACAACCCGGATGAGCTGCTGCTCGAAGAGATACCAGGCATCCGCCAACGAGGACGGCGGAAGCGGATGGTCCACATGGACATCGATGCGGGGAACAGTGAGTAGTGGTGCCAAATGTACATGTTCGTAGTAGTAGGTGCTGACGCATGAAACGCAGTGTTCTTGGGGGAAGCCACGGAATTCAGGTACAACATGAACTCTACGACCTACGTTGACCCGCCCACCAATGCGAATCCTGCAATCCCGGCTCCGTTGGACATCGCGATGGAGGATGGCATGCCAGTAGAACCCGCGGCCGCCGAGCACGCTGATATCCCCATGATCAAGGTTGGTTGACCTTCACTCCTCACAATTCACACGTCGGCGGCGGCCCCCCGAACGCTCTTTTGACTGACAACAACCCATCTATCTACCCCTCTAGCTTGGCGACTTTGGTTTAACCAAGATTTACAAACCAAACAAAAGAAAGTATGTGTGCAATCCACCTAACTCAACCGTATGCGCCTTTTGGTACTCAGTCCATGGGGAACTAATGCAATCGTCTCGAACAGCGAGTTTTACCGCCTATACCGGCCTGTGGGCAAGTCAGGATACCACCTACCGGTAAGGCCCATCCATCCTTCGAGCCAGGTGTACTACTGCCTGATCCCCCCTGGTTACTTGGAGGGAAGTTCTATTACTCGATAGTAACCCCACTCACAGGAGCAATTCTCTCCCGACTGGGACTTCATGCCCTTGACGCGCGACGGCAAGGAAGTCAGCAAGGAGCCCGTGGCGGGCAACTACGACGTGCACAGCAACATCTGGCAGATGGCCCTGGTAAGTCTCCTGTAATTTCCATCTATACATAAAATGAAACAAAAGGCTCACCCTATATGTTTGTTTCTCTCCCAGACCATGTGGCAGCTCATCACCCTCCTCGAGCCGCCCACCCCGCCCCGGCTGACGGACCTGACCTTCGGCAGCCGTTCCGTCGACAACACGTACGGCATCCTGCTGGACCACGTCGACTTCAAAAAGACGGACGCGACGCTCCGGCAGGTCATTGCGAACTGCCTGAAGCACGACCCGCGGCAGCGGCCCAAGCTGGAGGAGCTCCTCCCGCAGGCCAAGAGGGCGGCGGGCATGCGGGCTAGGAGTGTCCAGGACGTTCGCGAGTGGGTACAGAAGTATATGTATAATGCGTAAGGGTGGGTAGAGGAAGTATAGCAGTATAAATATATAGAAAGTGTACAAGTATACGCTACAACGTTTGAATGGCTAGCATTGTAGTAATATTTACGTTAGCAACAACGCACGATAGCTGATGACTATCATTTATCTATCTGCCTCCCCCCTTTCTATCAGTGCCGCAACCCCTGCCTCATCCCCCGCTTCTTCTTCTTCTTCTCGTCGCCTTTGGCGCCCTTGGTCTCGAGCACCGCGATGCTCAAGTCGGGCATGCTGAACGCGAACTTCCCTTCCTCGTCCGAGACGACCTTCTCCTTGACCGTCTTGACGACGTTGACGCCCGTGAAGGGGTCGTTGAAGCCGTAGGGGTCCTCGGGCCCCGTCAGGATGGTCAGCTCGGCCTCGGTGCCGGGCGGGAGGCCCTCGAAGGCCAGGGAGACGGGGACGTCCTCGGTCGAGTTGAAGACGGCGCCCTTGAAGAGGTAGGTGCCCTTGTCCTCGTTCTTGCCGGTGACGTAGTACAGGGGGTTGAAGTCGGACGAGGCGGGGAGGGTGTGGGTCATGAGGTGACCGGCGAAGAGCTAAGGGGGTGGAGGGTCAGTTAAGACGGTCTATGGCATGTTAATCAGGGGTCTCAACTTACCTCCCACAGGTACCAACTAGTAGAGAGCGTGGTCTTGGCCGGGTCAGCAGCAAACTGGATCATGACGGCAGCCCACTGCCAGCGATCCAAGCTTCGGATGATAGGAGCCTATGAGAGACAGGTCAGCGTCAAGTTTTATCTTCAAGTCGCAAGAAGTAAGTGTGGGTTTGGGTAAACATACGTAAGCAGCGCCAATGATCCTATCGGCATTCCTCTCGTACCCAATCATAGACACAGCCTCGCCAATCGTGCCGCTCCACCAGGGGTACTCGAGCAAACCCGCATCCCAGCCCATCCCGCCATTCGGATGAACCGCAGCGGCCTCCCCAATGATATGGGGAATCGTCACGTTATCGAACAAATCAAACTGGTCAACCAGGCTATCGGGCGTGCCGTAGATATGGTAATCCCCCGCCCCCGGCGCGGGGATGTCGTAGCCGTCGAACACGGACCCCGACGAGATGACGGTGATGTGCGGGTACCTCTTGTTGATGGCCTCGAGGAACATGGGGAAGCGGTATTCTTTAAATGTCGCCCACCCCTCGTCCCCGCCCGCCAGCCAGTCCTCGTTGCCGACCTCGACGTACTGCAGCTTGAAGGGCGCCGGGTGGCCCAGCCCGGCGCGGACGGCGCCCCACTTGGTCGAGGCGGCGCCGCTGACGAACTCGATCTGGTCCAGGGCGTCGTCGACGAAGGGCTGGAGCTCGTCCTTGGGGACGATGGCGCCGTCGAGGGAGAGGCCGTTGTAGACGCCGAGGACTATGCATACCGTGTAAGCAACCCAACGAGCAAAGGTACATGATATCATCATCGCGAGGGAACCGAACTCACCAATCTCAAGATCCATGTCCTCAGCCAACCAGAGATACTCCATCAACCCCAGGCCGTTGGTCTGCTGGTAGCTCCAGACCCCCGAGAAGCCGGGGCGGTCCTTCAGGGGGCCGAGCGTGTTCTTCCAGTCCCACCAGGCGTCCTTGTTGTTGCCCTCGAGCATGTTGCCGCCGGGGATGCGGAGCAGGGTCGGGTGGAAGCCCTCGATGGCCTCGGCGAGATCGATGCGCAGACCATTCTTGCGGCCCTTGTACGTGGGCGGGAAGAGGCTGATCAGGTTGAAGTCGAGCGAGCCGTCTTTCGCACCCTGTAACACCAATGTGTCAGTTACCCGCGTTGTGGTAAAGTCAATCTCGGTCGATATAGACTCGGTATAAACTTACAGCGGCGTCAAAGGTTAGCGAGAAGGTATTGTTGGAGTTGGGCGCATCTTTGGTGGGAGTCAATTTAAACTCGTGCTCGACCCACTCGGCAGCCGACGCCTTCGCCTTGATATTGGTGCTGCCAAACACCTCGCCGGTGAGGTTGGACTGCAGAGAAGCGGTGAAGCTCCCCTCATAGTCGCCCTTGACCCAGAACGAGCCGGTGTAGGGCTGGACCTTGACGTCCATGCCCCAGTAGCCGTCGTTCGCGAAACCGACCTGGCTGCTATTGCCTTTCGACGAAGACGACGAGGAGCTAACGGCGACGTGCATGGATGTCTTCAGAGCCTTGGACAGAGGCTCGTCAAGGTCCTTCAGCGACAGGGCGGCGCCATTGACGGGCGACCACCCGTCCAAGGTCGAGCTGTAGTTGCTGCTCGACTGGAACGCGCGGTTACGGATCAGTTCGGCGTACAGGCCGCCATCTCCGGAGTTGTTGATGTCCTACGTTTGCATGAAGCATTAGTCGGGGATCCTACTGTGAAGTTGAGTTATGCAGACGTCCTTACCTCGTGCAGGAAACCATACTGGTGAGGGCTGGTGGCGTTACCACCAGTAGCCTTGATCGAGATGTCCACAGCCGAGACCAGAGGAACGGCTGCCGCCGTGGCCAGAGCGGCCAGACTGACGCGAACCATGTTGACTCAGATCCTTGAGAACGAACAGACTAAGAGAGACAGAGAGCACAACACGGGGCGCCGGTGAATCGGTGTCTCATTCTGGAAAGCAATGACACCCCTTCCGGGCAGTCAGCTCGCCCTATATACATACCCAGGTTACCGGGGCACGCACGGCATAACAGAGAGCATGGTGATGAATACACCGACGAGCCCCATGCGGAGAATTTGGGGATCACAGGTTTTGGAGAAAAGCAACCAAAAAGACGAGGCATACGAATGCCATGACCGAGCCAAGGGGACCAATCCTCGGTTGAGACCATTCCGGCTAAAGTCCCCCAGCCTTGGAAAGAGGGCGTTTTGACTCGGTGCGCGCATCAGCAGCGCATCGAACGCTGCAAGCCCCCATCATCGTCCTTATAGGCGCTCCTATAGGAACAATCACCAGCAAACGGCTGCTTGCTAAGTGGATAGTGGAGAACGAGAAAGAGAATAGCGACCCGGGAAGACGGGTTCGTAGATGGTCACTGGACCATCGTCCCATGTACATATGAGTTAACGGCCGCCTGCTGCCCAGCCCCGGATTACGAGCAACCTTTCGGCAATAGGAACTGGTTGCTGCCGACTGCAACGGTAAGAGGGCGCTAGAGACCATCGCAGCATAGCTCCTGCTCGTAAATGGGTGGCTGCTCCGCTGAGTCGCATGGGTGGACTTGGGTGCGGATACCCCTGAGTGCGGGGGAATACCCTTGGCGTGCGGGGAGTGGTCCGTCTTGGCTACGGAGATCCTCTCTATTCAGCTGTGCCAGCGAAGAAGGTTGTGGGTGCCTTGAACTATGGCCATTGTCGACGCTTGCAATTTCTTGTCGGATGTATGACGAGTGTACGGGTTCTTGCTTCTCCTTGGATCTGGAGATAACCTGGTCAATCTGCAAAGACGGGTGTCGCTCGTTGGCTGCGCTGGGTTTCTCTGCTATGCTATTACGTTAGCCGTCAGCACTGCCATCCCAACGCAGCTAACCGAGATTGCCAAACAATGCCCCGGTGGCGCGACCGACCGTGAATCACCACCAACTTTCATATTGCGATGCGCGTAGATTACATTAGTTACTAGTATTAGCTATTATCGTGCAGAATCCTTTGTGATGGGATTCGCAATTGGTATGTATGGGTATCTCTCTAGCCCCTTCGAGTCCAGCCCCGGGAACTATGGTCCTGTGTCCTTGGTAATCTATCGGTCGAGGTTGCGTTTGGCATTTCTCCTCCTTCATGGGTCGGGTCGTACAAGTCAGTCACACGTCTTATCCTCTCATCCTGGCAATAGGGCCTTCTTCTTCGGGCTTGGCGAAACCGCTGGCCATGGCGGCCGTCGATTCTTCCTCCTCCTCCGCCGCGCTGATGACGATCAACGGGGGCTCAAGCGCGCATTTACCGTTAGGACTGATCGCTTTCTCGTCGGCTTCGTTGGCGGACTCTTCCGCGTCGGACCTATCGTCCTTCTTGATGTTGTACACGACGTAACGGAACCCGCTGCGGAGCAGGCACCAAAGCCAGAAGAGGTTGAGTGATTGCAGGAACGACAGGAGCACCAGCACGATGACGTTGGAAATCCAGCACTTGTACTGTTCGGCTTGCCAGTCGAGCTCATAGGGCCCGACAGTCTTGAACTCGGTTAGTATCGATATTAAGATGCGGATGTTGAGGTAATGGCGCATGTAGATCCAGACGCCAACATTGGCAGCAAAGAATGGCCCCACGATAGCGCTGTCGATGTAATGAAGCGATTTAGAGACCTGGAAACGTCGCATCGTGTCAGCAATGACATGCCACGTCGGTATGTTGGGCAACGTGCGAAGTGTGACTTACTGCTAGGAAGAAATCGCTAATATCATGAGTAATATAAACGGCGATGCCAGCGTAGGTGAAGTGGTAACGGTAGCTTAGAGATATCAAGGATAAAGTAACAATCTGCAGATAGTTAGCGAAACTGCCCGTCGCAACATATGTTGAAAGACCGAGAACCCACATGATGTCCGACCAGCTCCTTGAAATCCTTGCGCCGCTTCTCCAGCCCGAGGAGCATGACCAGGGCCTGCTGCGCCCAGTACGCCGCCTCGAAGAGGTAGTAGAACTTCATGGCCGCCTCGTGCGTCCGGTTGGGGTACGTCTCGTACATGCCGCGGGTGTTGAAGTACCAGACGGGCGTCTGCCGCATCACGTAGAGGCCGAACGGCCCCATGACGCCAAAGTAGATGGCCGTGTACATCTGCTCCATGAAGCGCAGCTGCTTCCCGCGCGAGGCGATGCCGCAGAAGCGGGACCGGGACAGCGGGCGCAGGATCTCCTGCATGACGAACTCGCGCGTGAAGGTCAGGACGACGGTGTAGAAGGCCACGAAGGCGACGTCCCAGAGGCCTTTGCCATATTGTGTCGGCGCCCGCGCATCGCCGTGGTGGTGCGTGACTTGCGATGGCGAGGGGTACGAGAGGAAGATAAAGTGGTGGATGATGTTGGACTCGGTGGGGTTGATGGCGTACAGGGCACCGATGCCGATTAGCATCATTAGCGGCAGCGCCCAGGTATGCTTTCTGATGAACCGGTGCCCGGACTTGGCGAGGTGCAGCCGCTTGCTGCTTTTCGAGGCCTTTCGCTGCCGACCCTGCCGAAATGTCTTGATGACCAGGCCATCCTGTATGGCGCCCGACGAATTAGAGAAGTCCATCTCCACCAGATAGCGTTGTGGTTTTCCCTTGTCTGCAGTTGTGGGTTACTGGCTGCTGCTTCTGCACGGTGATGTTACGGCGCGCGTTAGTGATGCGATCGATGCTAAACTGCTGCTGCACCTAGCGAGAGAGCGCGTCGAAATCGAGCGAAAAAGGAGAGTTCTTGAGTATTGACTATGTTCAATCGTCTGGGAATAACACGACCATGCGGCCAAAACATGAAAGAAACATGGCTCGCCGGCCGGGAAAATTGAGCTGTCTCTCCTTATCTCGCTGACTGATGTGGTATGTTTGTGGGCGGTTTAAGATGAAATGAGCGAGCCGGGGTGCGCGGGCGGCCGAAACATTTTCTTCCGCAGCTGCAACGTGACGGGACTGGTAAATTCGCTTGTTGGTTACACTGACACACCAACTCGGGCGCTGCTCAATTCGCAATCTGCTCCCTGATTTGCCCGTCTTCGCAGCCACAATGTGAGTTGGTCCGAAATTGGGTTCCCGAATGTCAGTGTGGTGCAAACTCGTGGTGGGCGCGCGCGATGGGTGAGCTAGGTCGTGCACGCATTGGCTGTGCTGCGGATTGACTTCGAATCCGTATTGTGCTCGGGCTTCGAGTGATTGCTTAGGTACGCGCTGCATTTGTGTCACCACACACGCTGAAACCGTGAGACATCTATCTGCCCGAAGTTAAAGGCGCACGTGGCTATCCGGGAAACAAAATAACACGGAAGAAAAAGGGCATATCGCCAAATGCAGCAATTGGCTATAAATATCAGCATCATATACCACAAAACATGGCGCGTTTGATTGACATCCATTCATTACTCGGAGACTATTACTGCTATCTGCATCTGCCGGTTTGCGCAGCCACCCCGTCCTGAGTGGGTGAAGATACAAAGTGGCAGGAAATGGGTATTGCAGATTTCCGACACGCCCCATCACCGGTACCAAGCAGCCCCGACCCGAGGAAATTTACGGGGCAATCTTGTACACGAGCTTCTCGGCGCTCACCTTGCCCTGTGCGTGCAGCTCGAAGCCCTTGGGGATGTCCTCAAGCCCGCCAAACTCCTTGACCTTGTTCGGCTTGACGCGGCCGGACTCGAGGTACCCGGGCAGCAGCGCCAGGTACTTCTCCCAGAAGGCCTTGTCCGCGGGCGTCTCGCCGCCGTGGTTGTCGAACGCGCCGTACTTGATCGGCCGCCCGAACACGGTGTAGGCGATGGTGGACTCGACGCGGACCTTGGCCTGGAGCGCCTCGGGCAGTTCGGTGGTTTTGCGCGGCAGGATGCACATGACGTGCCCGCCCTTGGTGGGCGACAGGCACTGCGCCACCACGGGCGTCGTCTCCTTTTCCGAGATGCAGTCGAAGGCGTACTCGAGGCCCTCGTGCGACACCTGCTTCACCTGCTCGACCCAGTCGGCGTCGTTGTAGTCGACGGTGGCGTCGGCGCCGAGCTGCCTCAGTAGCTCGTGGTTGCGCTTGGACGCCGCGGCGATGACGAAGAGCCCCGCCATCTTGGCGAGCTGCACGGCGTACTTGCCGACGGACGAGGTGCCGCCGTAGATCAGGATGGGAAACGCCGACTTGGCCGGCTTGCTGGGCTCGGGCAGCTGGAGGCGCTGGAAGAGGGCCTGCACGGCGGTCGCGAAGGCCAGGGGCACGACGGCGGCGTCCTGGAACGAGACCGAGTCCGGGATCGGGAAGACCAGCGTGCTCTCGGCGATGGCGTACTCGGCGAAGACGCCGCGCGGGGGGTCCGGCAGGCACCCGTGCACCCAGCCCGCGACGCGCGTGCCGGGCTGCCACTTGGAGTCGGGGCTCTCCACCACGGTGCCGGCGAAGTCGCAGCCCACGAGGCGGCCTGCCTCCTTTGCGAGGCCGGACGACTTCCAGTCGGTGGGGTTCTGGGCCGCGTAGTGGATCTTGACCAGGACTTCGCCCTCGATGGGCTTGGGCACAGGGATCTCCTTGACGGTGACCTTGCCGTCTCCCGTCGTGACGAGGGCTTTCATGGTGTCGGGCATTTTGTAAATCGGGAAAGCGGGGTATATCTTTTGGTGTTGTGTAAAATGTGTAAGTTATAGACACTGTTCCGATAGACGTCTTCGATGCCTTTGATCGCTGAGGTGAGACTTGCTGTAGCCAATCTGAAGATGATATGAATGATCGCAAGAGAGGATTATATACTGGTCGTTACTTCCTATCGGATGACAAATACTAACGTTACGATGGACTTCAGTGACGTTTACATGCCGCTACAGCTGCATCCATAGCTATAATAAAGAAGGGTCCCTGTGGGTCCGGTAGAATGATCACCCTGGGGTAAGATCAAAAGCATGCTGGTGTAACCTTCAGAACGTCTCAAAAATGCAGTAAAAGGATCCAAGGCTGTATCTTGATTTGGTCGAAGATACACATGTAAGATGGCAGATTGGCAATTCAAGGTGTGATTGGGAACGCCATTTCTCCTAGTTTGTACTACGTTCCATCAGCCGCCTCCTGCCATCATATTGAATCACTTGTTTTTGCCACATCGTCGCATCGTATTCAAGTGCGCCTTACGATCATCGGCATACCCTCGCTGGGGTGTGCTGTGATCATCTCCTTCAACTGAACCTGGAACGCCTTCTCGCCCAGGAAAGTCGGTGAAGAGTCCGAGTAGGCAGGTTCCATATCGAACTCGCGGACCGTCAGCGCCAGCACCAGCCGCAGCTCGAGGCTGGCCAGCTCCTGCCCGATGCAGTTCCGCGGGCCCATCTCCCAGGGGCGGAACGCGTTCTTGACCGGGTGCAGCGGGTCGCCCTCGTCGCGCGTCGTGAAGCGCTCGGGCAGGAACAGCTCAGCCTCGGGCCAGAAGTTGGGATTGACGTGCGCCGCCTTCGAGCAGCCGAAGAGCACGAACCCGGCGGTGGGGTACCGGACGCCGTTCGCCGGGTCCAGCAGGGTGAAGCTCGAGGAGCCGTCGCGGACGGTGCCGACCACGGGCCAGAGCCGGAGCGTCTCCTTGACCACGCCCAGCGTGTACGGCAGCTGGTTCAGGAGCGCGGGGTCGGCCGAGATCCGGGCGGCGGCCTGCTCGGTATCTGTTCCGAGGACGTCGTCGAGCTCCGCTCGCAGGAGCGCGAGCTTGGCCGGATTGCGCGAGAGTTCGTAGTAGGCGTAGGCGAGCGTGGTGGCGGTCGTGTCGTGGCCCGCGAATAGAAACATCTTGATGTGGTTGACCACGCGGTTCAGGAACGCGGGCGGGATGTTGCCGCGGGCCGAGGCGTCCACCTCGGTCACGTACGACTTGAGCGCCAGCGCGAGGATCGTCTTGGGGCCCTCCATCTTCTCGTAGTTTTGAGCGGTGTCCTGGATGTAGGGCATCATTTCGTCGTGGAATGTTCGGTTGTAGATCCAGTGTCGGATGGGTACGAGTGGGTTAAGCATCTTTTGAAGATCATTGTTGAAGTAGAGCATAGCTACCTGATTGACCATAGCATTCATGAACTTGACTGCGATTATCTGTTAGCACGAACGATGGTCATGTGAGGAGTTAAGGATGGTATCAATTCTGCAACTGCCAATCCGAGAATGACATGTGTGACTGGATGTAACCGGAGAGCGAGATATAGTCTCAAGTCTCGCAGTGACTTACCAGACTTCTTCTGCGCGCCTATACGTGCACCCCTGAAATCGACGTTAGCCAATTCAATGTGCAACTAAGGATACCAGAGACTCACAAGACTGCTCTACCGATAATGTCAACGGTCAAATCGGTCGTGTACCTTTCCAACTTGGCCGTCTCCCCCTTATCCGCGAGCTGTCCCAGCCGCTCGCGAAACACGAGAGCCTCCTCGACGAAAGCAGGCACGAGTGACATCAAGTTCTTCAGCGAGAAGCCGGGGTTGAACATGGACCGGCCCACCTTCCACTCCTGGCCTTCGGACGAGGCCAGGTCCATGGCCCCCGTGAACGGCGTCATCTCTCTGACCACGTAGGGATGCTTCGGCTGGCTCTGGTCCTGCGTGAACTGCGCCATCATGTCCGGACGGAACACGGCCAGCAAGGGCGGCGAGATGGGCCAGATGTCCATGTACATGACGCCGGCCTCCATCGCCTCCGGGTACTCGCGAGCGAGCAGCAGGGGCATGATCTGGCCATGCAGCGACGGGGGCGACTTCAGCTTGATGGCGAGCTTGGTGATGGCCGGCAGATGGCCGAACAGGAACGAATGAGGGATGAGAAACTGGATCGGCATGAGCATACTAATTGTCCACCGTTTTTCTTTCCCTCTCGCAACAAGCACCTCGGATACTCTGCCGATGACGATAATAAACATTTTCTTCCACTTACGACGCCGGGTTCCCTCCCTGCCTTTCGGACCGTCGTCCGCACTTGATACAGGCGATAGAAAAATCGAGCGAGGCCTAATAATGCGAGGTAGCCGACCGCTTTGAGAGCAAAGCCATAGTAGGCTTGGTAGCCCTTTGGCCCTGGGCTATCTACCATGACGACGGCCATAATCCCATGTGTGATTCTCAGTACGACTTCGGGGATGTGAAAGGCAACAATAGAAAATGCCCAAAATTACACAGTCTTTGGTGGTGCGAGGGATGACATCGATTTGGGGTGCGAGTGTTTATTACCTAGCAGCGCCATGTTCCCATGATGAATCTTTACTGATCGTCACACCCATATTACGTAGAGGGGGCATTCGATAGGTCATCGTTAATCTAGTGGCCAGCCATGAGCTGTCGGATATTGGTAGCCGTATTGGCAGGATCCAGAGAAGGTGGCACAACATTCCCATACATGCCGTTCGGGAGACGGGATCCAATAAGCGGTGGATGTGGGGGATCGATCAGTGGAGATGTGGCGTGCAAGAGGGGGAGAGGGGTTGGCGAGTGTGATGAAATAAATATGTAGATGTCATATCTCTGGCTGCGACTGTGATGTTTGGCAGTTGCATTTGGGTATAGGCTAAGAACTAGGCGAGCCGCACACAAAACGGAAGTCAACGAATTTGACAATACCCCCTTGCAGCGAGCAGCTTCGCAATCAACTTACGCACCCTTGTCGCTGGCAACTGGTGATGATGCATTGATGGGATCCTCTGGCAGAAAGCCGATTGCGTTACGAATGCGGTCCCGTAGCCCATGCACTTTGATGACCCCATTGAAGGACAAAGTGCTTGGCAATGGGGCGCCTGGGAAAGGCCCAATGCAAATCAGTAGGTAGGTTTGAAGATCATCGTGATCGCTCGCCCGCCGGAAGCTTCAGATCGCGCCTTGTGGAGCGAGCTTGTCAGTCGGCTCCCGATTTGGGGGAGTGACATTTGGCAGTTGACAGAATACGGGGACAGCTTAGGGTTCAGCACGAGCATTTCAATCAGAGTCGAGAGAGCCTCTGCTTCCTTATCCTCCTTCTTGACTCCTTGCTTCCTGCTTGCCGCTCTTCGTTCTCAAAGTCTTCGTCTTAACCAGTAGATTGCAACTGTGCGTGCAGCGTACCTGACATGGAAGCAGGATTGAAGTTTTCGCAATTTCGGTAGATTAAGCTGCATCGCGCAGGGGGGTCGAGTTGCGCATCTAGATTCGCATTTTTGCTGGATTTCCCAGATGGCCCTGGCAGCTAAGGAAAGGGGTGCAGGCATTCCTCCATGGCAATCCCAGCAAATCCAGCGCTATTGCCATGCCCCCACCAGGTCGGCATTCGTCAGTTTAGTGGTCCGATAGGCTGTGCAATCCAAGCATCCCACCTTTGTGGGCCTCGCGCAATCGATGGTCGAGAACCCTTGGAGTTGGCTGTCGTTCAGCTTCGTGCTTCGCTTCCTATATGCGCATAGCGTTGATATGCGGTCGCAAAACTTGGACTCCAGGGGGTTAGCATGCAGTTGTGAGGTTAGTGGCTCTGGGCACAATATCGGGTGGGAGCCGTTTATTGGCGACGGTCGAACGAACACGCGCGTCAGCGGGCAGCGGCGGGTAAATCAGGAAGGAAGTATCTTGCAGGCAGTGGCAGGTAAGCAAGCGGCCGGGGGGTCGAGGAGGGAATCTCGGTAGGGTGCATGGCTCAGCGACTTGCATCGCATCGATGCCCATTGATCTCCCTTCCACCTTTTTACATCAACTCCCGAGACAATTCTCTCAATCAAGGGTTTACAAACCACTTCTCATCCTCTCCACCAGAGCCTGCTTGCACCTGGGTTGGATTTCAACCCGTCACTCGTTTTCCTCTTATTTCAATCCAATATCATTACATATACCTACCTCCTACCGTCTCCTCGGAACCGACGCCTCTACTTGTTGATCCATTCGTTAATTTTAGTACCTATTGACCTATCCATCATTCGAACCACCACGCACTAGTTCTCTGGCGGCAACTGTCACCACTTTCTCTCACGTCACTTCTCTCGCTTCTTGCTGGGCCCAAGTTGCAAACCGATTCTTTTGCTTCTCAATACAGGACCAGCCGGCTCAAATATAGGGATCTGCGAGTTGACATATCTACCGACCGCCCGTTCCGCCCTTGTTTGACCTTCGGGCGATCATTTGCGTTTGGACCGCTTGGCATTTGACAGCGGCAACGAGCCCAAAACCGAAACAATATGGGGCTCCGTACAGAAAGAGGAGCCAACATGCGGAACTTCGTCACCACCCGACTCTCCAAGTCGCGCATCCATGTCCTCGCCGCCGTCGCTGTTCTGTTCGTCATTTACCTCCTCACGCCTTACGACAGCACCGTTCGATCGGCTTTTCGGTTCCAGCAAACGATAGTATCCGACTATATCCAGCACAAATACCCCAGCGACAAATGGCTACTGGGGGCCCCGAAATACCACATTGATCCAGTCCAGGATGTAGGCGTTGTGATCAAGACCGGCTACGGCACAAGGCGGCGTGTGCCCAACATGCTGGACGCCTACTCCAAGGAAGAATTCACCGGCGACATGGTTATTGTGCAAGACTACCCCGTGGAGGACAACAATCAGAACTATACCTTGCCGAACGGGAAGAACATCCCCGTCCTGGACGTCATAGGATGGATGCTGGAGAACAAGATGTTGGCTGGCAAGGAGAACTACGAGCGCGTCAGCAAGTACAGGCATTTGACCGAAGCCATCGAGGGCGAGGAATTGTTTCTTTCCGAGGAGCTGAGCAAAGACATCGGATGGGAATTGGATGCCATGAAGGTAAGTGCTACTACTGGTGGATTGCGATGCGACGAGAATGGGCCGTGCTGATCTTTGCTCCTACTAGTTCATCTCTGGTCTCCAATACGCTTGGCAGACCATGCCGAAGAAGAAGTGGTACCTCATGGTCGACGACGACACCTACGTCCTCAAAGAGTCCTTGACGCTTCTGCTCGGCCACGTCAACTACGCGAAGCCCCAGTACCTCGGAAACGCTGTCGGAGATTACAAGGGTCGCTTCGCCCACGGAGGCTCCTCCGCCCTCATCTCGGGAGCTGCGATGAAGAAGCTGTTCGAAGACAACCCTCAGGTCGCCGCTGCGGCCCATCTGGAATCACCTACGGCCATTTACGGGGATAAGCTTCTGAGCACGACCCTCATGAAATTGGGCATTTACCTCGACGAAGCATACAACCGCCTCTTCAACGGCGAGGAGCCTCACTCGACGCGCATCTGGGGAGACCGTTTCTGCGTGCCTTTGGTCTCTTTCCACGGTCTGGGCTCGGGAAATGCCATGGAGGAGGTTGGAGATACCTTCAAGGCCGTGAAGGAGCCCGTTTTCTGGCGGCAACTGGCCAAGATCTACGGGGGTGCGGAGTGGGATACCTTCTTGAAGGAGCCGATTCGAGTGAGCCAAAACTATGTCGGCCGCCTGGATGAGCACACAACGACTATCAGAAACACGAACACGGTGGAGGACTGCCTCCACAAGTGCCTGTCGCGAGGTGGTGAATGCCTAGCGTGGACCTGGGACCAGGGCCGAAAGGAGTGCTATATTGCACCTTGGACTATTATCGGCAATTTCCAGGAAGGCGTGTTCTCGGGTGTCAATGGACCTGTTGCTACGAAGCTGGCCAGCCACTGCCATTCCCCACCAGCTCCTGCAAAGGCACTGAAAGCAGCATCATAACTGAGCTGAATGCGCACTTTTGTTTTTTCCCTGTTTATTCGAATTTGCTATTATATATATGTCTACGGAGACACACCAAGGAACTCACATTGGCACACACGACCATGGCGCAGGATGCAGGCATGTCTTATATTGGGTTGGCTTGCTTCGACTTGCCGGGATCTCGGGGTTGCAATGGATTCATGAAGTAATGGAATGATACCCTAGGAGAGGTCTGTAATGTAATCATCCTAATGGGGGGAGGTTCTGCTGGATCTACTTATCAAAAATATAATCCATTGCGATTTACTCATTGGGGGTTGCGTGACAAGACGACGTTGAGGCAGCGACGATCGACGATCCGGGGTTGAGGCTCACATGGCAAATGATATTTGGAAACAACTCCCCATATTGCCATTGCCGCCAACTTCCAGCAGTGTTTAGCGTCAAGTATCGCTACAAGTTATGCGCATTGTTCCTTCCCATCGCGACCAGCGCACCAAGGGACAAAGAAGAAGCCGCACCAGGGAGCAACACATGGCTTCAGCCTCCGACGAGCACAAAGGCCGGCGGCCGCGTTGTCTGCTTCAGCGCCAACTTTTCCTTTCAACCACCGAGAACAGTACTCCCGCTATCTCATCAAGGTATTCCTTCGCATTTCGCCTTTACGTTCAATGCGGTGCCCCCCGACCGCAGCGGAACGGAATCCCATTTCGAGTTTGCAAGGTTGACCTACCGTTGTGCTGTTAAATGTTTTCCCCAACCATGGCCCCTTAGCAAACACTACTCAATTGTCTGATGGTGTATCTCCGATCTGTTCCTATGGAATATATATCACTACCGCCACGGCAGAGGCAGACGATTGTACCGATTCGCACGGAGACGACGACGACGCCTTTTCGCTTTACGAAGAACCTGCTTCAAAAAGGAGTGTATCTCCGGTCACGGACGACATAACATTCAATAATCTGGGCGAAAAGACGTGGGGGAGACAAGAGCAGATGGGTGGTGGTGGAGCGGATTTTTTAAGGTTGAGAGGGAATTGCGATAGAACCAGACGGAGAATGAAGCATGGAGGCATTCAATGAGCCCTCAAGGGTGCCCACCGTCCAAGGCCATCATCGACCTGAGCTTCTTTTTCCTCCGCCCCAACAACAACAACCAACACCGCCTGATCACCCGGTCGCGATTACTGGATATCCTCCAGCCCACAGGTCACACAGCCAGCCCAACACACCCTTTGATACTTACATGGGCAGCGGTCCTCCAGTGGCAATGTCGTCACAGTCATCGACACCGCAGCCTCCTGGGCAGGTCCAGTTCCAGCAGCGGCGGTTCCCACAGACGTCGCGGATCGACAACAGTCCCAGCATGCCGCCGCCGCCTCTACCACAACCACCACGGCGCCCAGTCACGACAATGCCCAGCGGCGGCGGCCCCTACCAACAGCAGCAGTTTTCGCAACCGTACCCTATGGGGGCGCAGATGGGTCCGGGGTCTTCACATTCACAACAAGAACAGTATCCTGACCCTGTTCAACAACTTCAGCAAGCTCGCCTTCAACATCAACGACAGCTGCGTCAGCAACAGCAGCAGCATCAGCAACAGCAGTATCAACAACAACAGCGACAGCAGCAACAGCTACAGCAGCAGCAGCAGCAGTACAACTATGCCACAACAAACGGCCCACCGATGAAACGACCGCATTCTACGCAGACACCGCCAATGTACCGGCCACCCCCGGCCAAACGCGCTTCCCCCGCGGTCGCGCCGCCGGGGACAATCAACCCTTCTGACCTGCAACAGGCGCTGGGGCCAGCACCAGTACCGATGCCTCCCGGCCCGGCTCGCCCGGCGTCCAATCCACCGCCGCCGGTGCCGCAACAGTTTCAACATCTGCCACAGCCACCGCGTAACACGACTTCGACCTCGCCGGCGACATCTAGCTTGACGGGCCAGCCTCGGCCGCAGGTGCGGAGCACGCCGCCCTTCGTTCAGCATCCTCAGGGGGTGTTATGCAGCAGGCGCCGCCGCGGGGCCAGCCACAGCAACAACAGCAGCATCCGACCGAGTATCAGAGACAACAGGCTGAGTATCATAAGCGACTGCAGTATCAGCAGCAACAGCAGCGACAACTGCGGCCTTCCAATAACGTAAACAGCGGTGGCGGCGGCGCGCAGTTTCAGGCTTCGCAGCAACCTCAGTCGCAGCCCCAGCCGCAGCCCCAGCCGCAGCCCCAGCAGCAGCAGCAACTGATACTGTCATTCGATGTCGACGAATACGCCAAAGAAGAACTTGACAAACACACCGCAGACCTGACTGCCCAATACTTGACGACTACCCAAACCTGGTTTCCCGAATTGGAAAACCAGTACTTCCCGAACTATATGGTGCCGACTTGGACGGACCCAAACGAACCTGGCCCCAACGGCCCCGAGCTCCCACTTGAGTCTTACACTAAGACTGACCCCGACTCCCAGCAGAGCAGGCCAGAACCGGCCTTGGTCGAGGACTGGCTGCTCGATAAGACAGGCGCCCCCACCATCCCCGCGTTCTACGTGCCGTGCGAGTTCTGCACCTGGCTCCGGATCAAGACGGGCCAAGGCGGCCACTGCTTCCCGAGCTTCGCCGTCCGGGACGCGACCGGGGAGGATAGCGCGCCCCCCGGCCAAGGCGGCCAGGGCGGCCGCAGGGTGACGCTACACACGGACACGCACGTCGTGCGGCCCCGGTGCACGACGTGCGTCGGGTTCGGCATCGAGACGTGCACCGTGGGGGACAATATCAACATTCAGGGTAACCCCCAGATCAACGTGGAGCGCGAGGCTGAGTACATGCGGAACACGGCGGTGCGGGACATCTTACCCAAGCCGCTGGAGGGGGAGGAGAATGCGGTCACGGGCGAGACGGATGCCGAGAAGTCGTAGGACGGCGGCCTCCTCGGACCTGCTCGGGGGCGGTGCCCGTTTGCAAGGGGGTCGGTGGGGTTGGAGTCGTGGTTGGAGTCGTGGCTGAACGAACAGAACCGCTTGTTTCCGTGGCGCCAGCGGGCAGATCTCGAGGGGCGCGTGGCACCCGCCTGGCATTTGCCCAGGATGCGTGAAGGAGAGGCGGACGGAAAGGAGCAACAGTCTGGCAACTCGAACGACGACGATGATAATGATTCGTGGACGACCCTTGTCAATTCGGAGGTGTCGAGTTGTCGACTGGGCACGGAGGCCCAGCAAGACAGGCGGAAGGCGTACGAAGTGCTCGATAACAGAGTGCGACAGACCGAGGAAGCGGAACAGTTCAATATAGCGATAGAGGAGGCGAGAGCACGTCAAAACCGTGGGAAGGAATACGTTCTGCCAATCGAGATGGCCAACCGGCTAGCCGCGGATCTTGGTGCACGGTTTGGGCCCAGACCAGGCGATTCTTAAAAGCCACGAGGTCTAACCCCTTGTTAAACCAAATCAAATAGGCCATCAGCTCTTAATGAGTCTAGCGTTTATAATGAATAAAAAAGAGAATAAGCCATTGCCTTTGGGCTTCACGCGGTTGCTGCTGGCAGACGAGAAGCCCGCGACTTCTTGTTTCCGAGTCCACTTCTGCTTCGTCGTATTGCTACTGCCTGCCCCCTTGACCAAGCTTTTGGGATACCCAAAGATCCCCTAACCAAGACTTTGTAGGGGGATCAATGACACGAGGCTTCCTTCTCTTCTTCCCCAGACACCTCCTGATCGTCGCCGTCGTCGGACAGGAACTTGCCCACCGCCGCCCCGACGCCGCAGGCCAGCATGACCCAGACGTTGAAGGTCATGAAGATGAGCATGTTGGTCATGCCCCAGAGGTAGCCCACGCCGTACAGCGCCGCATTGACGGCGGCGGCCCGGCGGCGCCGCGACCGGTCCGTGGCGGATTCTGCGGCTGCTGCGGCTGCTGCTGCTTTGTGGCAGGCGGGCGTTTCCTTCTCCCCCTTCGAGCAACCCGATGATGAGGATGATGATGACAGCTCCTTCTTGCGGGCCGCGGACTTGGCTTGCCGCGCGACAGACGCGGCGTACCGCCGCCGCCAGGCCGCGAATTGCTCGTATAGGGCGACGAGCAGGGCGCAGAGCAGCAGGGAGGCGGCGAAGGAGGGGGCGTCGGTGGCGTGCCAGCGCTCGTGCAGGATGCAGACGTCTTTCACGTCGGCGTTGAGGTACATGTTCATGCTGCACATGCCGGTGGAGGAAGAACCATGGTCATGATGGTGCTGGTGATGGTTGTGGTTGTGGTGTTGGTGGCCACCTCCTACGGCCGCTGCTGCGTTTGCTGCTTCTCCTCCTACTCCGGTGTGGTGGTGCTGGTGATGCTGGTCCATGGCTGGTGCGGCGTGGTGATGGCCTTGGTGCATCCCGCCGCCGCCATGGCAATCGCCGCCGGTATCGCCCATAAGGTGGTGGTGGTCCATGATGCTTATTTTTGTCTGAGAGTCAGGTATATTCACTGGTATACTTTTGAGAGATCTTTGGACTATAATTGAGAGCTGAGAGGTAGGTCGGGAAAAAAGCGGACATCTGTCAATTTCAGGGAGCAGGACGCTAAAACAGCCCCTTGTTTCAGTGGACTTTACTGCATGTGCCCGGATCCTCAATGCTTTATGGGAGTAAATCAAACGAATCTTCTCTGCTTTCAAAGCACTCAATCATCTGGAACCCCGCGTACATGCCTTTTGCAAATGTGCAATACCGGGCTTTGTGGTAGCCTTTTCGATGTTTCTGCATACATCTTTTGAAACTGATCCTGAGAGGCCGTCAATCCGACTGGGGTGCAAATGTACAGCGTGATCAGTCAGCTGTTTACTCTGGATAACCCCGCGCTGTACAGGCAAGCGTGAGGCATCGCGGGCAACATCGAGTGAACTGCCATAGATGCCACCACGGACCAAACCATATGCCAACTTATATCCCAAGATGCATCTACTATGACCGTACGTGTCCAGCATCGATGCCATGACACATAGTAGAGGGACATTTCTCTTTGCCCCGATGATCGACATGGGGCTGAGTACCTTTTTATGGGTATCTCCAATGGCGGCTGGTTCAGCTGCAGTCAGCACAGTTGGGCTACATTGGACTCGGCACGTCGAAGCAGTCATCGGGATGTTTGCCCTCTGCTCTAGGCAGCAGCTCGAGCGCATGCAAATACTACAGGCATTTCAACTTGCGAAAGTATTGCGGAAAGACATTAACTTCATTATAGCATTGAGTTTTGAGGCATGGGCACCATAGCCAATAGTTACCCAGGCTGTCCGCTGGACGGGGAAGACTCTTTCCGGGTCATTGAGATCCAGCAGGGAGAACGAGACGAACCCGTCACCGTCCGCCTTGTAACCACGAGCCTCCGAAATTGTCCACCCTATGAAGCTCTCTCTTATGCCTGGGGTGACCTCACGCAGACAGAGCTGATCCAGGTGGTCGCAGCTAGTCTAGGCCATGATGACAGCCCAGAAGCGCCGCTGTCTGTAACGATCGGGTGTGCCGATGCACTGCGGCGCCTGCGTTCTGGCACGGCGACGCGGACGCTTTGGGTAGATTCCATCTGCATCAACCAGTCCTTCATCCCGGAGCGTAACCAGCAGCTGCGGCTCATGCCGCGTATCTACAGCAGCGCTTCACGTGTTGTCATATACTTGGGGGAGAGCAGCGGCGCCGATGGTAGCGACGCCGTCATGGACTGGCTACACGAGATTTATGAGCCGTCCGACGATCCCTCTGCGGGCCATGTCCCCGAACCAGACCTGACCGTACTTCGGAAGTTCCTGAGGCGGCGATGGTTCAGACGCGTCTGGGTATTGCAAGAGGTCCGACTGGCCCGAGAAGC
This sequence comes from Arthrinium phaeospermum, assembly GCA_006503535.1. NCBI lineage: Eukaryota > Fungi > Ascomycota > Sordariomycetes > Amphisphaeriales > Apiosporaceae > Arthrinium > Arthrinium phaeospermum. The sequence goes on from QYRS01000012.1 coordinate 1,877,029, forward strand.
GATGGTAGTGTGCGGCGACAGAGAGGTCGCCTGGGACGCCTTCCGAGTGCTACGAGACTGGCAGGAGAACAGTGAGGTGATCCAAGGACCACATAGGTCTTGGGCACTACCGTATACCGTCCGGTCTCTTGTCTCCGATGTCACCGATCGGCTTCTGCCTCCCTATCCTGCGCGACTTCTGCAGCTGCTGGTGGATACACGAAACCTGGGTGCCACGGATGTGAGGGATAAGCTGTTCGCCATTCTACCTTTATTGGCGTGGGAGAGCGATAGACATCGCGAGGCTCTCGCAAATGCTGGCACCAGTGATGAAGATGATAGTGCCGGAGAAGAGGAAGAAAAGGAAGAGGAAGAAAAAGAAGAGCAAGTAGTAGAAGAAGCAGAATTCATGACTCCGGAGTGCGACTACGAACGCCCGCCGGCCGCCCTCTTCATACAGCTTGCTCGAGACCTCATCAACGCTGTTGGTTTACACGTTCTTTACTGCGCGGCAACTCCCCTCACTGTGCCAGCGCTGCCGTCATGGGCCCCTGACTGGGGTGCTAAAACCCCAAAAAGAAACACCAACTGGTTAATACGCCACCCCTCCCTGAGATTCATCGTCGATACAGAACCGTCCGGGACATGGCATTTCTCCGATTATACTACTTTACCTGGAGAACATGGAACTCAGCTACATGTCAGTGCCGCATGGGGAGGTACCATTGCGAGAATCGGAGACGTGTGCGACGTCTACGCCGACAACTTTCCTATGGAGCAGTGGGAGGGTCTCTGCGACCCGGTCCATCTTTCAAGCATCCCAGGCCCAAGGGGTGACTGGACCTCCCGCTTCTTCCAGGTCTTGTTCGAGAACAAGGTCACATTCGCGAACGTGATGACCGTAGCAACCAGCGCAATCAAGAGGTACAACTTGGAGAAGTCCGGGGGCCATTCACCACAGCCCACGGCAGCGCTATTGCCACGGCGAACGCGCATCGAATTCGCCGCACAGGATACTGCGCTTGTGGATATCTTCCAGTCAATCTCGTGGTATAGCTTCCGGCGTCAAGCGGAGCTTATCTTCAAGTGTTGCCACACGCAGAGGCTCTTCGTGACGGACGCGGGGTATCTGGGACTTGCGCCCGAGGCAGCCAGGGTGGGGGATCGAGTTATGGCCATCAAAGGGCTGGGTGTGCCCTTTGTGGTACGATCGGAGGGTGCGGATGGTGGAGTTTCTGAGGCAGTACGGCTATTGGGAACGTGTTACAGGGAGGAGCTGAAGCTCAAGGCCGAAGGGTGGAAGGATGCAAACCACCCGGTAACATACGAAGAGAGAGTGATTCGGTAAAGGAGGCCTAGGGGGGATGCATCAATTGGGCCATGTAAGTTCTTACTGCCGAAAGGCTGCTTCGTACTTTGGCTGATCTAGGTCAATGATCATCGAAGTGCTCTCTGATCCCCCAGTCGTTGAGAAGTGCAAAGCTGCGAGTGAAGCTTGGCATCACTGTGACATAGATCTACCTCCGTCAGTGATTGGACTTAATGATTTCCCTGCCCTCAGGGTTTCTTTCGTTTCGATAGACAAAGATGAAAAACGGCGTGGCTTCGTCGTTTCCCTTGTCGATTGTGAGTTTGACAGGGGGCCCGAACAATGCGGTACCGCTGTTGGTGAAAAACAGCTGCCATTGATTGAGGAATGCGATATACTGGTATAAGAACCGTGGAAGCGTTCAAGGGCGATTCGCCATGTTGTTTTCAAGCTAGGCATCGAATCTGCTTTGGGTTCGCCATGTATTTTTATTTTCGTAATCGAACTTCAACCCCCAGGATGCCCACGCCAGATCCCGACTCGATCGTCATAAGCGATACCGACGACAGCGATGTGGAAATCATCATGGTGAGGCCGGTGGTCAGGCCGGTGGCAATTCCTATAGAGACGAGCGACGACGAGGCCAGCGACGACGAGGCCAGCGATGCCGAAAGCGACATTGAAGATTGTATGACCGTTATACCAGACTCACCTCGTCCAGCACCGGTCGCATTGCCTAGGCATTCCGCTCCAAACAACATTCAAGAGCGTACAGTTGCTCTCCCAGAGCCAGCTCGTCCTGCACGTGAACAATGGCCTTGGGGTTCGACCAAAGAGAAAGAAAACCTGGGTAAGACTATTGACACCGACGAGTCCCACACAGAAAGTGACAGTGACAGTGACACGGACGGCGCTCTGACCAATAGCAGCAGAAGCCTAGACGACTGGAAGCCAAAAGCTCCTTCAGGTAAGAAGAAACAGGCCCCCAAGGCTGCGAATGGGGTATATCCTAATACGCGCAGCTCAAGACGAAAGTTGGTTGCCGACGACCACGCCGCGAAAGGGATCGATACATCATCACCCACCGACGACGATCGAGATTCCGCAAAGCGTCGCCTCGACGCAGGCCTTCGCAAGCTAGGATTAAAGGAGCTCGTAGAAATGTTCCAGGATCGTCTGTTATGGCAGGGTGAGGGGGAGCTGCGCCGACTTTGCGACCAGCTGGCCGCCACACGGGACGAGACCCTGACTCTCTTCCCGAAATTCCAAAAGGTCGTCTTCAATCTGTGGCCGGAGCTCGTGCGGCAGATGCCCGAGGCCGAGGGCCTGCTGGCGCCGCTGAACAAGGCCTGGGACGATTGGGTCACCTTCGACTACCGGCTCGCGACGTTCCGGGCCCGCGTCCAAGACGCGCTCGAACGCAGGACGAGCCAGGTCCAGATAGGGTTTTGGGTCGATAGAGATAGTCGGCGACGCGCGCACAGCATTCCCCGGGTTGGTAAAGCCCTCGAGGCCTTGGAATCGCTGGCCAAGATGCTCGTGTGCGGCGCGGCGATGGCTTCCTTGAGGATCGAAGGCTCAGATGCAGGACCGACGAGCCCGAACGGCGACAGAATAACAGACGAGACGGGGTCCGCCCTGAAGCAACTCGAACTTCTGGTCGGCGAGATAACTATGTAGCAAGGATATCAGACGCGCGGAGGGAGAGATTGTCGTGTGACGTGCTCCAATCATCTTGCAACCAATTGCCATCAGATGAACAAACAACATCAGTTTCAATGATAGATACAGTGAGAACAGGATCAATACATACGGATTAGGTAAGTAAGTAATGGCAATCGGCGGGATAGTATGGTGTTTTCAGATCAACAAGTGTGCAAAGCCGTGTTCTTCGAGGAACTCCCTGATAGCCTCCAAGGCCACACCCCGCCTCATGGCCGTCTCATCATCCCACGACGAGTGCAGCCCAGCCAGGTCGCCCGTAGTCCAGGTCAGTAAAGGGGCACCGCTATGCCCCCAATACGTCCAGCAATCATGCATCAAGGCTCCTATTTCGGAGTTGTCCTGGACATCCTGGTCGTCCGCATGGCCGCGGAAGCGACCCGCACTTGCGTGGAGGACGTCGTAGCCGGTTGCAATGCCGGCCTCCTCCACCTCGAGATCCTCGCTACCTGGATGTCCGATGCACACCATCCGCGAACCCACCGCGATGGGTCCTGCTGCAATATTTACCGAAGGGAACCGACTGTGACTGTGTGATTGGGCCCCGCCATCCGGCAGTGCTCGACTACTTGTACAATGCCGGCCGCCATCGCTGTCGCCTACTTGTAGTAGTTGGGCTTTTGTGATGCGAAGGAGCGCGAGGTCGCGTTTCTCGTCCCAGGCAATACACCTGGCGCCGACGACGGTCCCACTTGAAAAGACCAGCCAGTGGATCTTGGATCTGCCGGGTCTATTGCCCTCCTCGTCCACGCAGCAATGGGAGCATGTCAGCAGGAGCCCGTCGTCGCTCGAGATGCAGACGGCCGTGCCCGCTTCCTCCTGCCCGAAGACCAGGGTCGCCTCCACCGCGGCCTTGTGCCGCACGAACCCACGCGGAATCACGACGGCGTGCTCGGCAAGCCATGCCTGCTTCTTGAGCAGCAGGGCGTGGTCGTTCCTGTCGAGCCCCGTGTGGCTTCGCGTCAGATCCCGGGGCAGCAGCAGCTGTTGCATTGCGATGGAGCCTGTGCCTGTGGTGCCCGCGGTCGCGGTCGAGGTGGGCCGCGCCGCCTCACTGGGGGCAGGGGACGAATCAGGCGTTGCGGTCTGCGCCAGCGCCATGACTCGCGACCTGGTAAGGCGAGGCGCGGAGGAAGAATTCATTTGGGGCCTCTCTTTACGATTGGTGGGTGTTTTCAATGTTCATAACCGCGGACTGAAGACTCTCCCGGGCGGACTTGGGCATGTACATACAGTAATCTCATAGAACGGGAATGGGGCGGTACCTGCTAACCTACTGACTTACTTGCCAAGGATCTAAGTAGGTACAGTAGCAGGCAGCGAACATCAATAAACATCACGTGCACTCACCCGTGCTTCTGAACGACACAGCCAATAGCATGTCATAGATAGATAGCCGGCCCGACTTTCTCAAGACGTCTCGGTTTTTTCGTATCGACGGCGGTGAGTCGCGAGTGGTGCTTGGTCCTGATGATGGGTTTGTCTCACTTCAAACAGTCAAGCTACCAACCAGCCAGCAGCATCAAGAAAAGTCGACTACCGCAATTCGCCAGTATCTTCAGAATGTCGATACAATATCTCGACGGCAAACTCCGAGAAGTCGTGGGCTGGTGTTGCTGTTAGACTGGAAAATGGGGTCCAATTCATTCCACAACCTTGGTCTTCATTCGGGTGGTAATGATTCGTGCAAGTGACCAGAAACGACATATTGCTACTTGTCGGCTGTTCTTCTAGCCTCAAAAGCTCCGATGGGCCATGTCCGCGACCATTGTCAAATTATTAGTCCTATTGGAAGCTGCCGACCAACTTCGCGCTTCGCAAGTTGGTGGTTGCGCCGCCAATAGGCCGGAGAATTCTTCCCTTTGGTGCATGATTGTGAAGCAGTGGCCTTAGCGAGTGGTGAACAAGGAACTAAGTATGTAGCTTAGGTCATGTCAGTAGCCAAGCGGGCGCTGCATTCGCTTGGTCGCAGACTCGCAGTTTCATCTTTCAATATGGACTTACAGTAGAGAGGGTCTCAACAGACCAAGCCGTGGAGATATGTTGACCGCAACAAGCTCCCAAAACCGCAACCGCGCGCGGTGGCAATGAAGGGTCCGATCCAGAGCATCTCGTGCCAAACCAACCCGGAAGCAAGCGTCCAGTGTTAGTGCTGGCGCTTGAGGGTTGATAAATACTGTAGAGTGGTGCATTTCAAGCAAGCAAAACGCAAAGCACCAAGCACTTCGATCGTTGAGTTCGTCTAGAACCCCGACCGGATCGTTGACTGCTGTCTGACAAGAATGAAGATCATTGCTGCTTTCTTCTCAACCAACCCTCCTTTACGATGCGCCAACATGTCGTCGACGACCATTCTGGACCACCAGATGTGTGTGACCAGGTATCCTGGGAAGGTCATTGGCGGTTCTTCGGCTGTCGGGAAGGGCCCACCAAGCCAGCAAACCAAACCCCCACACGTGCGGGCGCAGCAAAGGGCAGCTGGCGCAGGAAGCCTGGTTCTGGCCTGGGAGCCTGGCCGTCTGTTGGTGGACTGGTCCCTGAAATCTGCGACCCCGAAACTCAAACCCCGACCCTGGGATGAAATACCGGTTTCTTATACCGACCCAACGCCATGGGATTCATCTAACATTAAGAGCCGGATATTATGATCATCAGGTCGCAGAGAACCGCTGGCCTGGTTGGTAAATATTTACCCACTTACCATACGATTTTGAGTTGTTGGTTTGAGAGGGTGTCAGAAGGGAGGCAGGGTTGCGCGACCTCCTGCGGCGGCAAATTCCATTTCGATCTGCCGTTCACGGAACTGCGCTCCAAATCGTAACACCAATTGATCCAAGCTGCCAAGCCCTGCCGGGGCCTACCACCTACCATCAATCGCAGCTGGGTGTTAGGGGGCATCGCTAGTATCGGCCCCGCTGAGCCGGACCTTTTGACCCTCCAAAAGCGCCCCAGTGCCAAATGCAGGGCCCAAAAGCCTGCAGTTACAGCCAAAGTCTAGGCCCCACTCCATGCATCTTTCCCCCTCCGACCTCGTGTCACACAATAAGGGTCCCAGTTCTAGAACGCTTGATCGTCCCGGAGATACCTCCGCAGGGTGGTCAATCACCCCCAAAGTACTGATAAAAGGACATAAGATAAGTCCCCCGGGCTGGTTGCGGGAAGTCATCGTCATGTCTTCTTCATCCCAACTGTACCACGTAGTATCTCGTTGACTAGTGCGATATAGAGAGACTACCTCAGTCGACTACTTCACTAACTGACAATGGCTTCTCGGAAACCAGACATGACCCAAGGGGCCGCTCAATCGGCAACCCCTGCCGCCAACTCGGAAGAGGCAGTCCAGCTCGTCCTTGAAGGACTACGCAACATGGGCCAGCGTCTGCGCACGGCATCCAAAGAACAGCAGGTCATGATCCAGGCGACACATGTTCAGTGGGCTTCCATGGTAAGCCATTGCATCTGAGACGGGCTCCGTCCAACTCTGCAGTTACCTAGCTAGCCCCAACGCCTTCGCTGACCACGTTCATGTCGTCAAGACCGATGCACCCACGTCAACGGCCACGAAAGCACCACAGACAACCGTGCACCTAGTCGGACATGCCTACACGACTGGGCAAGAATCTGTCCAGTCAAGCTTGAGCGGGCTTGAGTCTCATGTCAGCACGCTCCAGATTGATGCCCCTAGCAGCAGAGGATTTCATAAACTGACCGGTATAAGTGACGTCCGGGAACTACCGAGAAGTCAACAGGCAGGGCCGGTGGCGTCGACAACCACAACAGCCACCTTCACATCGTTCGCTGCCGGCCCGCCCTCCCTACTGGAATCGCCGGTTTCCGATGCGATCCAGAGAGGGATTACGAGCTTTTTCAGCTGCAGTGGCAAGCTTTTCCACGTCTTTACGCAGGAGCAGATTACCGACTACCAACAAAGGCGGTTTTGGGGCCCGACAGAGGAGTCTAGAAACCAGGCGACTTGCGTCGTCGCTGCGGTAGCTGCGGTCGGTCTACAATACCTGCCCGAGGGTGCGGATTTCTCGCTCGAGCAGTCTCTCTTCACCATCGCCCAACATTACTACGACCTCCTTCTGGAATTCAACCCTTTGGAGGCGATGAAGGTTTGCGCGCTCTTCGTGCTGTACAACATCTTTGCTAGGTCTACGGTGGCGCTGGCCTATATCGGTTAGTGGTCTTGATCGGCTGCACGCCAAAAGCTTTCTAACCCCGACACAGAGGTCGGCTTGAGCCTTTGCCACCAGTTCGGGATCGACAAGCCCGTGGGCTCGTACCACGGAAACCCGGAGCAATGGACCGAATACCGAAGGGCCTGGCGAACGCTCCTTTTCTTTTCTGGGTACGTTCATAATGATGAAGCCATGCCGCCCATACTAACAGGTACTCAGTTGGCTTGCATCCTCACTGGGCTATGTATCAGGGGACGATACCGTAATTCGGGCCTTACCTGTAAGTCTGCTGGGTTCCATCATGTATTCTCGTCTCCGTACTAACAGTCCACAAGCTCTCAGAGATTGAACTAGGGAACCCCGCCGATATAACCCAAGGTCAGTTGGTTGAACTCCCACATCGAGCTCTTGAACCGTCTAACAGCCTTTGAAGCGGCCCAGAATGAACTTGTCAAGATTTCGCTACTAAAACTCCGAATCATCCGCATGCAGGAAGCTTTCGGCGAGCATTCTGTGCTGTCGGTAGCCTCCACCAGGTCCGACTTGCAATCTTGGTATAACAACGTACCACAGCTTTTGTCTCTCGCAGGTCTTTCCCAGGAGAACCAGCCGGAGTACGTCCGGAAGATGATATATAATGTGCAACTCCTGTACCTATGTTCCATCATGCTGCTCTACCGACGTGCGGCATCACACATTGTCCGTCTCAGCCGCGGTGCGCAAACGACCTCTCTGCAACACCAACAGGAGGAACTTCTAAAATACATCGCGGAAGGCCGTGACGCCGCAAGACACTCCGCTACCCTTCTCAGCATGTTCTATAGCGAGCGAGGATTCTGCAAGAGGTGTTGGCTTGTCATCTACCAAGCCTACACCACATGCCTAGTCCTTATGTTTTCTAGCATACAATGTCACGTCGACGATGCTGGTCCGCCGGATGCACAACAACAAGCAGATCTGGAGAAGGCCAGGCAGTGCTTGGAGATTTTGGAATGGTGCGGCTCGTTGGACCATGTGGCCCGTCAGTTCCACAGGACGCTGAGCGCTTGCTACGAGGCCCTAGTCACCGCAGGCATGACAACGCCTACACAAGAGAACCCGAGAGGGGGCGATTCCCCGTTCTACCCGGGTGCGACACCACATACTACGTCGGCCTCCCCGGATGTCGCCGACTCGATAACCAAATACTTCTCGATCCCGCCGCTGGGCGATCTCACCTTCCACCGCCACGCTTACAAACTACTCGACCTGCTATGCAGACCTTTCGCCGACTCGAATCCCGCCTCGTCGGACGAAAGGGGCGACCAAAACCCACCACAACAACAACAACACCCTTCTTCTTCTTCTTGGCATAACCCGAGCAACGGCGGCGGTTTCGACGACGACTTCGCGCAGCTGTCGGAAAAGAAGATGGAGTGGAACCCGGGCAGCCGGAACCTGTTCCAGTGGGACCTGGAAAAGATCGGCATCCCGGCCACGCCCTCGCAGTGGCCCGACCTGTCGAGCGGCGGGGCGTTTCTGGTGCGGGCGGCGGAGAGGGGGAGGGCCGGGGGGGCTTCGAATCACTTTGTGGGGAGTATGCGGCCGAGCGGGTGGGAGAGTGTGCCTTCGCTTATGCGGTTGTGTTGAGGGGTGGGTGTTTGCTTTTGGGCCGAGTGGGGTCTCAGGGGCGTATTTCGGTACTTGGAGACACTGGATGGGTGGGATGCGTAATGTTTTAGGTGTTCAGGTTAATCTTTCAGATAGATAGTCTTGTTTGTGATATCCTGGTTGTGAGGCTACTTTGTCTACTTATCTTGCTTTCTTTTCCTTTCTAGGAGTTTCTCTCATGAGCAACGCCATATATGCATATACTTGCGAGTTCGTCACTACCTAATCTATCCACATCATGTTACTATTGCTCTAAATATCCTCCACGATCAAATCCAGCTCGTAATGCCAGTATTCGATGGTCTTTGGATCATACGGGTTGCCCATGATGTCTTCAGACGCTTCTGACTCGTCGCTTTCGCTTTCCCACACCACACCAATCAGCTCAGCATCCTGCCGCTCAGTCTCTGTCATCCGATGGTCCTCCAGCTCTTCTAGGATTTCGGGTACTCGATCGGTCCAGTAGTCCTCCCAGCATGCCTGGAATTGTGATAGTGCCGAGTCCCCCAATATGTTTGCAATCATGCTCTGGAACTCGACCACCATGTCTTCCAGCACCCTGATGAGCTCTGACTCCTCTTCTTGAATCTCGTCCACTTCATCGTGATCTCTAGTTTGATAAGGCTCTTCGCATTCAACGATGGCACGTGTGTTGCAACAAGTATGTGTGAGTTCAAGAGTAATAAAACCCACGAAACGCATGGTAGCCAGATATAAGGACCTCGTGATCTCTGTTGAAAAGCCGTCAAAAATGGCTCTGAAATCGGTTTTTGCAATCCGATCTATGTCCGCAACGACTCTTTCTTTCCGCCAACCATACTGAGCCTTTAACAGAAACAAAAATGGTGTGCAACCTTCTGTGGAGCATGCACAGCGGCAGGAGTCAGCCAAACTAAGAGGCAAAACCCTGGTTGTGATCGGAACCAACTGTTGGATTCTATACAATGGGACTTCGTCCAGAGCGCCAAACAAATCCAGACATTCTGAGCTGAGTCTGAATAGCACAAAGTGCGCGCTGAATATTCCACCAGTTTGCAGTTGCTCGTTGCCTGAGGGCCAGATCCGCCGCTTCAAATCGGCGCCCCGACGTATAAGCCAGTTGATGAAAGAAGGGAAATAGGCTCGACACAATGGTGGAAGTCCATACTGTATGTCGGAATCAATGTCTTCGAACCCCAATTCAAAAGACAACTCATACATTGACTCATCATATGTTGACATATATGTTGACATATAGTCATAGATAGTCTTCCTGTTGGAATCATAATATCGGCCAGTATTTGCGTAGTCGGATGGGACCGAGTCCATAGGAACGTCAACACCGCGCCTTCGAAGACTCTTGTACACGGCAAAAGCTTGCAGATCCAGAACTCGGGCTGACTGTAGTACATCCAAGTACTCTTCCACAGCCCAAGTGTAACGAAGGGCTAGGTCCTTGAGGTTTTCGCGTTGAGCTTTCAGTTGGGTGAGGAAAACCCTCCACCCCCAGAACGATAACTTGGTCCCTGGCCCCAATAGGTTATATAAATCTGAATCGCATATGACCGACCCAGCCTCGATAAGCATCATCAAAGTGTCGGCACAATTACATTGAGTACACTCCGATGTTTGCGTCGTGGCACGGCAGTGCTCTCCCGTCATCGCCAAGGCGGCGAACAGAGCAGTTTGCTGATTATTATCTTCCCGCTGGAGTAGACTGGCTGCTTTCGCAGCCTCCAGAACGAAAGGAAACCGCGGCAGCCCGTTTTGGGATGCAGCAATATGTAATGGCGTATGTCCAAATAAGCTGACCTCCTCTATCGAGGTCGGATATTTCTCCAAGAGAGACTTCGCAAGCTGTGCATCTTTGGCTAGTATTGCCATACTGAGTGGGCCGCATCCGGATGCTATTGAAGATTAGTTGAATTCAGATTGTTGAACGTTGACATGACATACCCCCTGCCAAGGAAGGTGAAAGTGCTAGCTCTTGGTGGTACGGTGAAATGTTTTTTACATCGGTCGATTCGGACACCAACGTCAACGGCATAGTTCCACCTTCGACGTCAGCGATTATAGCGAGGCTGTCTGCAATGGAGCCGCGGGGTATCAATGATGATGTCCTCGATACATTTTGGAAGACTCCTGGTCCGCTTCAGATTGATCAGCTGCGAACTTTTCCGGGTCACGTTTGTTATCTTTGCTTACTTTCCCCAGATATCGTAAGTTATAGGTGGTACACCATGAAGTACCAAGGTCTGCACTAACTCCGCCAGAAGGCCATTGTTTTCCTCGGGACTGTTCAATATTAGCTTGAAACATTTGGCCGTTCAATAATTGTATGTAGAGGACACTCACTTGTAGGTGCCGAACGCTACGTGCATCAGGGATTGGTTGCAGTAGTCCACCGCTAGTGGCGACGTTTTCCCGGTTGCCAACAGGCGAACAATCTTCCGCAATACTTTCTGATGGAACGCATCAGCCGACTCGCCACTAACATCGGATAAACCTATGAAATCGTAATGGTGGTTAAGTCTGCGTAGGATATGGATGATCCGGAAAGTCTGATCGTTTTCCGCGTCGACTGTTGGATAGTATGAGAAGCTCGGCCCGACACTCCATCCCCCAGCCCCTGATCTCATATCAAACGAGACCCCGATTGCAGCTTTGATAACCCGTGCGAGACCAGTGTATCTTAGACCATATGTCTGTTGTACTTTTGGAGTAATTATCTTCGACTTTGGACAGTATGGTAGATGGCCATCGGTAGAAACATCACTGTATAAATACCATGACCCGAATTGAGAGCATTTGCGGCGACTTTGCTTCCGACGGCCACATATGCAGGGGTTTCTGAAAGTTGATGCCATATCAGTTTGTGACGGGAGCATGTCGCAATACTCCCTAAGGGCTGCAGGTTTGGCAACTAAATGAGTCACTGTCCTCAACAGGGATGTCTAAAATCCATATGGTTAGTTACTCTGTAGACTTGCATCGATGGAAGACATGTGTACCTGATCGTCTAGTTGATCATTATCCAGAAGGTTTGCTGCAAGTGTTTGCAGAGTTCGTTCGATTCCAGTTACTTTACCAACAAGGTCTAAGTTTTGACCCTGAATCTGGCCAAGATAACCGTGCTGGATATTGAACGATGATTGGATCGTGTCCTCGGTATGATGAAGTTGTTGGGCCAGGATATGGGTGCTGGTAAGCACCTGACCCCTTGCGGCTTTAAAACTGCTTTGGAGTTGATGATGGACTGATCCAAACCCCGCATGCAATGATCCATGAGTAGCCGCAGTCGCAGATAAGCCTAGCGTGTTGAGAGCGAACTGCAACGAGGACTGTGTCGAGGTCACACGTTCGCACAGCTGCCGGAGCTTTGGGCGGTCGAACGCATAATGCAGTTTTCCGGCTTTATCTTTGAGTCGTGCCCTCCAGGTGCTCACATCGGAGCTGACCAGCTGAGCAATGAGGCTTTCGAGCGCATTCAGGCTATCGTAATATGACTCGATACTCCTTTGTGTGACAGCAGCTGCCTCGGGAGGGACTTGGTCCAGCTGAGTTGCCGTTTTCTCGAGAATCTTCAGTGTGTCTTTGAGAAGGCCATTCTGCCGCCTAATCTCGCTTAGCTCCTCGTCTCGGCACTTCACGGCGTCAAGATACTTGGTAATGCCGCTTGTGACTTGAAGACCGAGCGAGACAAGGCCAGCAACAGAGGCTGCCAAAGAGAGCGGGTCAGCCATGGCAGAATACGAAGAGGACGTTGGGTTCAGCTCACGCACAATGCAAGCCTGAAGAGACGAGGTGCAGCTTTGAGGTCTTCAATCTTTAGAAGCAGACGGAAACCATGAGGGGTAGGGTAGCTAAATCATGCAGGTGGTCACAAGTACATCCCGGTCAGCCTGCATGAAAGCCTAAGGTAGACAACAAGCCCATTGGTCTGACGCTGCAGCAAGAGGCTGTGCAAAAACGACTGCCATTGGCGTTCAGGAGGAAATCTGCCTAACATTTCCGGTCAACCTTGGCCAGGCTTAGGGAAGTGGACAGCAAATACAGCAACCGGCTATTCATTATCACGTGTCTATACTCGGCGATGTGAACTGATTCTGCACCAAGAGATCAAATCGAAGTTTGGTCTTCCTTATGCTCTGCATTTCTATGAAAAGAAAAATACAAACATGCGATTTGCTGCCCCCGTTAACAATACCCTGCTCCCGTCTCTCACCAGATCTCGAGCAACGTGGGGCGTCCGTTGGCTTAGCATTTGTAATGAAGATAGGAGGGAAAAAACAGGAGGCACGGTAATCAGGAGATGATATGAACCGAGCAATGCCTTTCACATTCCGTAAGACCTACTGGGTCGATAGTGGAAAGTGCAAACGCTAAAGTAGCGTGTTAGGTACTATACGCAGGTGACTATCGTGTGTCTCATAACTCAGAAAGCTTGGGCTTAATCTACCTTGAGCTTCTTGCATCGTCGACATGGCCACTGCTACCAAGCTTTAGCTTCTCTTCAATTTTTGTGCACTAGAACCGAGACTGGTAAACAATCCACCCAGGACCTGAAATAACATCCGGCTTCTTGTTCAACGGACATCACAATACGCAAAGTACCCAACAACCCACGATCACCACCACAACAAAGGCCGAACCCATACCACTATACGCCGAAACCACACCAGTATACCCCGGCCAGCGCAGCAATCCACCCAGAACTTGAAATAACTTCCGGTTTCTTGTTCAACGGACATCACAATACGCAAGGTACCTAACAAGATACGGTCACCACAACAAAGGCCGAAACCACACCACTATACGCCGAAACCACACCACTCACTATACGTCGAAACCACACCACTCACTATACGCCGAAACCACACCACTCACTATACGCCGAAACCACACCACTCACTATACGCCGAAACCACATCACTCACTATACGCCGAAACTACACCACTATACGCCGGCCAGCGCAACAAACCAACTCTCAAGTCAATTTCCCCTCCAACAATATCCTAGAGACCAGCCACAATGGATCCCATCACCGCTCTCAAGCACTGGGACCTTTCACTGGCCATCTCGTCCACCAAGGCCCGCAACCGCCGTGAGCAAATGCTACGCTTCTGCGGCCAGGTCCCGGGATGGGACGGTAAGATCAAGATGCTCGCCCGGGCCGAGCACCACGTGTGCCGCTTCCTGTGGGAGCTGAACCACCGGGGCAAGTTCCCAGAGGACCGGTTCTGCTGGCTAGTCGACCAAGTCCTATTCCGCTTCGCCGAGGCCCGCCTCAAGTCCGCCACTTCAGTTCTCATCCTTGGCAAAGTCCTGGGCGAGATGCCCCCGATGCGAGTTGACTACAACGTCGAGAAGCCTAGCGGCGCCTGGGAGAAGTACGAGAGAATCCTCCAGGAGCGAACTGCAAAGGAGAAGCCGGAGGACACGAAGCAGCGATCGCCTTCGACGCTGGCTGCTCCTGTCGCCTCCCACAAGTAGTGGTAGCCGGCCAATACTTACTGGCGACATGCTCGACTTGCTCCTGTCTGTCTCGCGCGACAAGATTCTGATCATCTGGAGCCTCACTCGTGACGAGTTGCACTTGCAATCCGGTCCCGTGTTCGCTCTGCTCGACACGACTCTGATCACCTGGAATCTCATCGGCGAAGAGTCGCAATACGGTTGCATGGCTTGTCTTACTCGATAAGACTCTGATCATCTGGAACTTCACGCTTGGCGAGCTACATGACAGTTGGTAAGTCTCCAGTCCAGGTACCTTGCGTTGCCGTTGTCTAACATTGTCTCAAAAAGTCTCAGTAGGGTCGCAAATTGCATATTGGGGTGGTGTTCGCGAATGAATCGGAAGCAACGAAGATGAAGTGGCGTAACGGGCCGCATTTGATCAGCTGCGGATACATAATATAATGAGAGAGTCCAACACCCCCATGCAAGTCATCGCCCGTGATCCTCCAAACCCTGGTCCCCGTGTGCAGTCTGTGCAACGCCGTAAACGCCGAGCTGACCCGACGGTAATCCTACACCACGCACGCAGCATCGGCGCACCTTCCAATATGGTGTTTTCGCTATCTTGGTCGTGGATAACGTACGAAGGTGCTCTGGTATCGCATCATGAGTAGTGTGATTGGATGAGATTGAGATGAATGTGCCCCTGAGCTAGCCCCCCCAGTGAGGCGGGCGCTAACAGCCCATTAATCTAGCAAAGTCCGCCCCGACGGCCCCGGCTACACCGTCGCCAGCCACATCGGGCGGTGCGTGTGGTAGCATCGTGGCTGGTGACGGCAGAGATGAGATGCCCCGCAGTCGCGCGTGCAAGCCTGGAAGCCGGGCAGCTAGGTCAAGATCTTTACGTCATGAGATGGTACGTCAGATTCCTCGTCTGATGTGTGCGCCACGCGCCGCGGCCGTCTCGATCGGGAAGTAAATAGTCGAGATAGGGGAGGTTCGTTGCATAGGTAGTTGACCTTGTTCTTGGTTTCTGCCCAAGTCGTCAGGGTCCTCGCTTCAAGTCGGTTTGATCCCCCCCATTCTCCAGATCCCGGCCTAAAAACCCTTCGAATATTTTGGACCCCTTCCCATTTTCCAGTGTGGAACCTCCCAATCCCCGTCTCCAACTATTTCGTAAAGAAGACGTATCCCTGTGCAGCTCTCAGCTATCAACCCAACCTCGATATCAACGGCTCATTCCCCAGTCCACCTACTTCAGTGGGGATCTTTCAGCGCTTCTCCCCTACCACCTAACAAATAGGTTAATACACCTCGCCGGACGGCCATTTCTTGTCGCAAACAGTTCCCAAGTCACCACCGAGGCCCTACAACCAAACATGGCAGACAGCGAGACCCCAGTTCAGAATCCCCAGGCCAGCGGCGCCAGCTGGTCTTCATTTATCAAGGTATGTCTGCAGTTCACCGACACGACGCGAGTGACGGCATGCATGTGCCAAGCATGGTTATGTGACGGTTGCTACGTTTTGTGCAGCTTCTGCAAAGCTACCGATCCTTCGTTAAGTTACTAACTTTCGGGCCTGCCTGTAGTCCATCGCGTCTTTCAATGGAGACCTGTCGTCCTTGACCGCGCCGCCCTTCATCCTCTCGTCTACGAGTCTTACCGAGTTCAGCTCCTACTGGTGCGAACACCCGACCGTCTTTGCCGCCCCGGCCAACGAAAAGGATCCCGCCAAGAGAGCGCTTCTCGTGCTCAAGTGGTTCTTGACGACACTGAAGCAGCAGTACGCCAGCCGGAGCGAGCAATATGGCAACGAGAAGAAGCCGCTGAACCCTTTCCTGGGCGAGCTGTTCCTGGGCAAATGGGAGGATGCCGCCGGCACCACCGAGTTGATTAGCGAGCAGGTCAAGTACGGCTTCTCCTACCCCTCTTCGCGTCAGCAGCAATGACTAATCATAGCGCAGCCACCACCCTCCCGCGACCGCCTATAGCATCACTAACAAGAAGACCAACGTCCACCTCGAGGGCTACAACGCCCAGAAGGCCTCCTTCTCCAAGACGATCAACATCAAGCAGATCGGCCACGCCGTCTTGACTGTCCCCGACCCGAGCAACCCGGAGCAGAAGGACACCTACATAATCACCCTGCCGTCCCTCCACGTCGAAGGCCTCCTGTTCGGATCGCCGTTCATTGAGCTCGATGGCGCGTCGTACATCACTTCATCGACTGGCTTCACCGCCAAGGTCGACTACAGCGGCAAGGGCTGGCTCAGCGGAAAGAAGAACTCGTTCACCGCAGTACTTCACCCGACTGGCAAGGAGAAGGAGGCACTCTACAACATTTCGGGCCAATGGACCAAGGCCTTCGAGATCCACACCGGTGGCGCCAAGCACAACTCGAGCAGCAACTTGATCGAGTCTTGGGACCCGTCTGCCAACCCTCTCACCAAGCTGATTGTCGCCCCCGTCGAGCAACAACACCCCCTCGAGTCCCGCCGTGCCTGGTCCAAGGTTGCTGAAGGCATCGCGCGCGGCGACATGGACGCCGTCGGGAAAGAGAAGTCGAAGATCGAGAATGCGCAGCGAGCCATGCGCAAGAAGGAGCAGACTGAAGGCCGCGACTGGGAAAGACGCTACTTCAAGGCTGTGGAGGGAACCGATGAGGCTCTGTCAACTCTGGCCAAGAATGTTGGTCTCGCGCCAAATGGCGACTCAGACAAGACCGGAGGACTCTGGAGGTTCGACCAGAGCATGGCCGACAAGGCGAACAAGCAGGACCTGACCCAGGCAGACAAGGATAAGATCGCGGCCGATCTGCTGGGACAGTAGGGATATAGATTTTTTACATGGCCGGGCTGAGCGGATCTTGGCCTGCGACCGAGGAGGTAATGCGGACATACAAAGCAGGACAGACAGAGTAGTTGGCATTGTTTTAATTGACAAATCCTTGGCTTCTGGTGTGCAAAAGCTCCCTTACTTACATTGAACACGAGTCTTTAGTGGGCCGTCAACAAAAAGGCACGGTAGGTCCGATGACTTGATCGACATAAGACACATACATGACCACCTTCAATAATACATCATACTCATACAATCTAATATACAGTACTGGCGCATGCTCCAGCTCGACACAGTATCCATGGCCTTGAATGTTGATGTACGACACAGTGTTTGCATTCACTATGCTATCCGTAAGGGAATCTCTCACTCTCATAAGAGTATCCACAACATGTCCCCGAAGTATGTTTCCAGGTCCATTACCTCGGCTACTTATCCGACGTTCCGTTGGTGCTATCCTGCTGCTGTCCGTTGCTGCCAGCCTGCTGCTGCTCTCCGTTGTTGCCGGCCTGCCGCTGCTGCTGTCCGTTGTTATTGCCGCGCAGCTGCTGCCGGGTGCTCAGCAGCTTGGCCCGCTCCGCGTCGAGGATGCGGTCGATGGCCGACGTCCACCGGTACGTCTCCCGCCACGGCACGTCGAGCGTCTGGGCCAGCGCGATGAGGTTGCCGACCTTGCCGGTGACGGACATCGCCTCCTGCCGGGCGAGGACCTCGGCCTCGAACTCTTGGCGCGTCAGCTGCTTCTGGCCGGCGTTGGCGGCTTTGGTGTCGAAGACGGCTTGTTGGACGGTTTTCTTCTGGGCCTCTTCGGTCGCCTTCTCGTGCGCGGTCTTGCGCTTCTTGCTGGTGCGGGGGGCGGCGGAGGAGGCTCGGCGGCGGCGAGGGGTTGCTGGGTGGGGGGCAGCATGGGGGACGCGGGGGTCGGGGGAGCTGTGGGATCCGAGGGGGCCATGGGAGCCAAGGGAGCCATGGGAGCTATGGGTGCTGCTGATTGATAAGCAGCATGGAGAGGGCCCATGGGAGCCACAGGAGCCATGGGCGTAGCCGATTGAGGAGCGGTGGTCGGGACTTGATTAGGCAGCATCATCGGCGATGGCGATCGAGTGGCAGAACCAAAGTGACCGGGGTTCCAATTGCGTGGGCCAGGCGCCGCCGCTGCTGGTCCCAAAGCTTGATAAGACGCTTGAACTGGACTCATGGATGCCATGTTCTGTATGGCGGGAGTAGCATGGCTGAGCTCCCAGTTGCATGGACCCGTCACGGCTGTCGGCCCCGAGGCTTGGATGGACGCTTGGGTTCGAGCCATCTGCATCATCGATCGGATATCGGTACTGGCTTGAACGGCGTTACCGTTACCGTTGGGATGAGGTGCGAGTGCCTGTCCCGAAGCTTGAGCCGGCGTGTAGAAGGGAGCCATGGGGGTCGTTGCGCGAGTGGTGGGGATAGCTTGGCTCATGCCTCCGTATGGGCGCGATGCAGGGTACATCTGAGCCACCGGTGTTGGGGATCGAGTGGTAGGAGTCACTCGACCTTGACTGATGTTCCCGTACTGACGTGGCGAATTGACGGGCCCCGAAGCTTGGATTGGCAGTTGGGCAGGACTCATCATGGGTGTAGCCGCCCGGGTTGCAGGAGGAAGTTGGTTGCTGTTCATAGCCGGGCTCATAGACGGGCGCCCTGCAGTTGCAGTTGCCGAATTTGGGATCCGTGCCACTCGTGTCGCCGATCGAGTGATGTTGCCACCCAAGCTAGGTGTGGCGGCCGGCCCCGAAGCTCGGATTGGGACTTGGGATGACATTACGGGCGTCGCCGACCGAAGGGCGGGGTCGACCAGGCTCATGTCCATGAAGGGCCGCGATGCAGTTGTGCATGCAGGAGTCGGGATCGGAGCCACCGGTGTCGCCAATCGACTGACTCCCGAAACCTGTGTCGGTGCTTGAGGCGGAACGGTAGACGTCGCCGATCGAGGGGCGGGAGCAGATTCAGTAACGTTGCCACTCAGAAGGCGTGGGTCAATGGCGTGCTCCAATGATTCGACTGGAGCCTGAGCCGGAGGCAACGGTGTGGGAGCCTGAGTGACCAGCGTTCCTTGACCAGCATCGGGACGTTGTTCGACCGGCTTCGTGACTGGGACCAGAGACATTGGCTGCTCTGAGGTCTTTGCAGCATCTCCACCAGAGTCTGCTATGTATGTTATCAGCTTGTTTTTCTTTCTCTCGCCGTGATAGGAATAAGGATGAAACTCACCAGCTGGTGCCTCGATACTACTCACTTCACTCAGACGGGCCTGGAGTTCCCGAGTGAATAGGGGGTCCCACGGGAGTAAGCTCGGATCCTGAGGTTTCGGGTACTTCTCGAGGAACGCGATGCTCAGCATCCGGTCCTCCTCCGCCTCCCTCTTGGGGTCGGTGTCGCTATGATCGGCGAGCGCGGTGGACCAGGCGACTTTCTCGACCATCCAGGAGACGAATTTGCCGGAAATCTGATCTTGCATGGCCAGCTTTCGAAGCTCGACGGCCTCAGGATTGAACGCGACGTGGTCCAAGAACATATCGTAGCCCCAACTGAAGAGTTCGAGGAGCGCCGCGCCCAAGCTTTCTTTGTCGTAACCCATCGCGCGGAAGCGATCCTTGATCTCCCGCACGACCTGTGTACGGCGCTGGGGGTCCCATCCACTGACAGGATTGCTGCTAGCGCTGCGTTCGGAAGCCATGTTGTTGATGTTATAAATACTCGGCGACAATTACGAGCAAATGTGAAAGTCAGGGCGAGCAATGCGATGCTTTAAGGAAAAAATCGCCGAAAGGTGTGATGACTTGAACCAAGACAAGATCTTGTGCTGGCTGGTGAGGTGAGGTATGCAAATCGAATGTGCAAATCAAACATGCAAATGGTTGATGCAAATGAGAGATGCAAAAGAAGAGATGAAAGAGAGAGGGTAGAAGGAGAGATGTGTGGGGGGAGAGAGGTGTAGAAGGAGAAAGCTCTGTCGGCGATGGACTGTAGGCTCCAGTGTTGGTGCTTGACACGACCGAGTGAGTGAGCGTCCTAGAGGTAGTAGTCAAGAAACGCCGCGCAAAAAATCGATGCACATATGAATTGCCAATGCAAGGAAACCTTGGTATGAATCGGGGGAGAAAAAAAAGAAGAATGCAGGCAGGACGTGTGCAACCGGAATTATTCTGCGGCGAAATAAATGCCAATGCCAGCAGGGCGTGTCCAACCGGAATTGTTCTGCGGCGAAATAATCAAGTCGATCCAAAAGCTTGCCTAAAGGAAGTATCTCAGACAAATGTGACCGACAGGTGACGGCGATACTTGCACAGAGCTCTGTGAATCAGTCCGGTCGGAAGGGTTGATGACAAGCTGTTGAGCTTCAAAAGAGTCGATGTGCCAGCCAACGGTAAACACTGCAAAAGTGCCAACCAGCCAGCTCATTACCTTAGATATGAACCACCTCGAATTGAATGCAGCGTGAAAGCCACCACACACATAAGTTCTTTACATCCGTCAAGGGATCATTGTTTGAATGATCGAAACCTAGCGAATGGTATTTCGACTCATTGCATCTATCTCCGAAAACCTCAAATTGTCTTGTTTTGGGACCCTCATGAATCTTACGATGTTTTTGCCGGGAAACCTTAGTATGAATCGAAAAAAAAGAAAAGAGAAAGAAGATGAGTCTTACGATAGCAGCTACTTGGCACCATCTGATGGTGCCATCCTATAGTATATTACTCGGCTAATAAACATCGGCAGCTGACACTGTCTCAGAGACTGGTGAACGTCGGCCGCGGTGAAAACATCTTCGTGTCAATCTTGACCACTTCTCTCAGCTCGCCCGCCATCTCCAGTACCTTTCTCCTGGACTCCGGGGACACCACCACAAACGTCCCCACCGTCAACTCCCAGGGCTGATCCATCTCGCGCCAATCGTAGGTACCGTAGCAGATCTGCTTGAACAGCTCCGGGCGCATTCCCTGCAGCATGGTCCCGGGGTCAGCATTCAGGTTGACGCGGCCTGCCGGGACGTTGATGAAGACGCACGCGACCCAAAGCGGCACGGCCCCAGAATCCGAGAAGAAGCTGAACGGGCGGCAAAGTGCCCGGATCCTTTCCCGTTCTCCCAGCGCGTTCAACATATGCAGAGCAAAGTAGTCTATCCCGTGCGTCATCTGCCCACCGATGTCGCCGTTGATACCGGGAGGTTGCATCCGGAACTCCTGCACTATGGCCGTCGGTTCCTCCTCCGGTGGCGGGTACCGAGGCATCAGGTCGATAAAACTGCCCCTCTCCTCGTCGCGGTAGTTTCCGTTATCCTCGTTGGGGACCGGCGCATAATGAACCGACGAGTTGCGGATTCGTACCTTGGCGTGGAAGACGCCATCGCGGACCCCTTGCGCCAGGAGTATTTTGGACACCGCGTCGCAAACGAGGTTTTGTTCCTCTCGCGGAAGCTTGGAAGGCCACACCAGTTTTGTTTTCATAAAATCGCCCTCTGGGAGGTTGAAGTATTCATTCTTCTCGTTTCTGGGCAGACATTGGTCGCCGGTGGTGGGGAAGCTGTCGATGATCTCGGAGAACAGGATCTCGCCGTCCTGTAGCACGACGTTGGATAGGAACTCGGGCCCATCTTCGTAATGGTCGACGAGCAGACAAGACCGGGTCCCGAGGTCATGCTCCATCCAGCAATAGCCTGGATCAGCTCGCCAGAGTTGGTGGCCAGGCGATAGCCGGTATCAAAAGAATTCAGGCAGGGCTTGAGGATGAGGGGGTACTGCGGGAGGAGACCAGGGGTTTCGAAATGTTTTCTGAGACGTTTGAGGACATCCATATCATATTCAGGCGAGGACAGCCGCACGGGATCGACGGGCTTCGGGTAGAATCTGCTTGTCATCTGCTTGTCGATGAGTCTCTCGACCAGGCTGGAGGGCATGGAACGAAGCCCCAGTTCGCGTGCGGCGATGGCTGTGCAGACTTGCAAGCCTTCTTCAAAGGTGACGATGCCGTCAAATGGTCCACTGGAAGAGATAGCTGCCATGATCCGTTCGGCAAGTGGTAGTAGTACGCCGCCTTGGGGCTCTGGTATGTGGATGTAGGACTCGACAGCAGCACCTATCTCCCCAGAAATCCTGGGTGGGTCGACAAAGTCCACAAGCGTAACACGGATACCGAGTGCATATGCAGCCCCCACGACGTGACTCACATTTCTACTATCACAACCGCCTACAACGACAAGCCGGTCGTTGGATATCCGAGAGGGAAGCGTCAAGGGAAGGCATAGCCTGTTGATGGGATCAAGGCCGATAGATGTTTCGTGGACGCCATCTACTGCGCGAGTCGTTATGTGCTCAGGTTTGAATGTGAAAACGGCCGCAACGTTCTTCAATATCGTGAGAAAGTCGTCCTCAGTCCCACCGAATTCACCATGTTTGACCGAGGGTATACCGTCGAAATGCTCCTGGGGCATGGCAAATTGTTCTATGGTGAGACCGTAGTAGGGAGAAAGCCCCCGGGTGCGAGATAGCGCGAAGTCGCCTCGAATGATGAATCCAGGTCGGGTAACAACGACCAGCTTGCAAATGGCGTCACTGTCCGGGAATGATTTCTCAGTATCTCGTGCTTGATTGGCCAGGTACTTCAATATCCCTTTCGCGTCCTGGCTAGAACAAGAGAGCTGTCTGTCTCTCGAGCCTTCCTTCTGTGCGTCGCCATCAAAGACTTTCTTGATTGATAGATCAAGGATGCGGAAATCGTGCTCTGGCTCGTGGGTGGCTGACCATTCCCAGCGACAGGCGAAGTTGCTGTCCTGGTCTGTGAAGCGAAAGGTCGGCATGGCCGTACGTAAGTCTCTTTGCTGGTTCTATGTATGCTTTTGGGTAGTTCCAGTAGCAATCTATTAGGCAGAAAGGGCAACAGAAGTTTCTGAGGGCTCTGAAAGAGAGGCCTTATAGTGAGTAGCTTTTGTCATCCTCAGCAAGGCTGTGGTTCAATTTGCAGATGCTGCATCATCGCCCAGCTTGCAAAAAGCGTTTGCCCTCGCATTTGCAGTTTATGAGTCTAACTTGTGTTCTCACATAGGTGAATCAGATACCTTTGTCCAGGCCGGTTTGCTGAGATGCACATGCAGGCACTCCTTTAACCCTCCTCTCTCTCCCCGGCTGACCAAAGTTCTGAAACCAATCCCTTTTGTTGGGCGCTGATTGGTGCGCAGCATCTTACGCGATCGGGAACCAGCGCAAGCCGCTTGCTAAAAGACATTATTTGCAAGACCTACTACGACGAGCTTGACCATCGTGCTTCGGGAGCCAAGGCGAGTTCCATTGAACGCGACTGCACAGCGAATGCAATTCAGCGAGAGCTAAGCCTTGTAAATCAAGTCTATCTCACTCTACATCAGCTTCCAGGTAAGAACTGTACCATTCACCGCCGAACGAGCGACAAAAGCCTTCCTGGCACGAGTCGTCATGATTAATCCTTCGCCAGGGTTTCTCGCATTGCCATACGGGATAGCAGGTTGGTACACATCACCTCTGGATCTACAACTTGGCTGACTCAAAACCATAGCGGATCGCATCGGGCGCAAGAAAGTCCTTCTCATGTCTACCGTTGGCATGCTGCTATGCGAGGCCTTTCGACTTCTTGTCAGTGAGTAACACCACTCGCTTCAGATGTACTGTCCAGACCAGATCTGGCTAATCTTCTTCAGACTGACAATCCGGTCGCATTCCTTTGAGGGTGATATGGCGGCGCCTCTCTTCAGAATTCTCGGGGGTGGCGATGCCGTCGCCGCGACCATGGTGCTGACGGCACTCTCTGATGTTTACCCCGAAGAGAACAGGTCGGTTCATGTTCGACAGCAACTTCAACCATCATGGCTGACTCGTTATCAGAACAGTTCTGTCTGCAAGGGTGGCATCGATGGCCATTATTTGCGAGATCTTTGCGCCTCTTCGGAATCAAGAACGTCGGCCCCCTCATGTCAGCTTTTTGCCACAACCGTGGGCACCATAGCAGGGATCTTCGAGCTCCAATATCTCCACAAGCGGTTCGGGTGGAGTTATCCATATGAAAGCATTCACGAGACCCTAGGACGCTATCGGCCTTTTACTCAGAGCAGGGCTCGCTGACTCCCTGCGTGTAGGCAACCTCCATACTCACGATACGACCCTCCGTCACCCTTGCCGTATTGCTCATCATCATTCCCCTCCTCACAAAGGTGCTGATCTCCATATCTGGGAAGCCGCAAAGACCTCCTCCTTCTTCGCGTAAGCGCCGCCTTGATGACCATCGGCACCCTTCTCCTGTGCATCTCGAACGGGACCGTGCTGGTCGTGCTGTCTCTTGTCGTCTTCGCGCTCGGGAACGGGTTCGTGACGGTCGGAAAGAGTTTGCTCATGACGCTCGGCCGGCCGAGATGGCGGGGACTCTGTTGTCGGCCATGAATCTAAGCGCGTCCGTCGGGGCGGTGCTCGCTGGCCCTTGATCGCCGTCGCTTTCGATTGGGGTCTTAGACAGGGCGGGTTGTGGCTCGGGGCTCCTCTGCTTCTCGTCGCGGTACTCTATGCGTTGACTCTGGTGTCGGTGTGCGCTATCAGGGTTCCAGAAAAGGGTCCGCAGGTTGATGACGACGCTGGAGGGGGTATAGGTACCTACGTAGCGATGTAATTAACTGCGAGAACAGATAAGGAAATAGTAGGAGAGAGTTGCTACATGGAGCTTCTAGTTGCCACATGAATAGAAGTTTGAGAAGCAGGCTGTGATTCATAAGCTAGAACTCAGGTGCCTGACAAACAAGATCAGAGTAGCAAGAGGCGAAGACGGTGAAAAGACATTTGACGCGTCCTCTGAAAGGCTGTGTTCGTCGAATGGGTGACTCCCTTCCATACTTCTATGTGCATACGACTGTCTCTGAATGAATGAGAGCTTTCCGCTCGATCGATTACAAAAGCCTGGGAGAGTTACCACCATAAATTTCAAGAGAAAGCGGGAAAGCAAAGCATCGTAACAAGACGGATGGTAGAATAGCGAAATGTACAAGGGAGTTCATTATCCTGTACATGAGGTGTCTGTACAAATCAGAAGTGTGACTAAGCGGTGACAGTCGTATCACTTTCCAGATAGACGAACGGTTTGCATGTTGCTTCTTAAGGAATGAGCTCCTTGTGGAAGACATAATCCTTGAGATGAAGAACCTTTGCTCATACTCAACAGAATTCTTAGACAGGTAATCTGCAGCCACTTTTCAGTCTGTGTTTGCTCTCCATTAGTTTCCAACCAGTAAAGTGAGCGTCATGACCAATCGCTCTGTGTGTCCATCGAGAACGTACAAGTGAAGATAAAGCTAACAGCTATGACTGTCGCAGGTTGCCCTTAGCTTTCAGATAAGCCACCAAGGAGTCAAGATTTCCGTACTTTGGTCGATGGCCATCCACCGTTTGGAAGCCACTAACATTCTGTCGGTCCTCCTCCATGCAGCAAGACGGCAGATCTGGGCTGTATTGATAGTCCAGATGCTCTACGAGAATTGCCCGGTTCTGACGCCACTGGTAGACAGAATGGCCAACGCTCCATGGAAGCACATCAGGAGATGCTCCGTGAAGTTGTGCCAGCTCGTTGACATCGATAAGCTCCGTGTATATAGGCGGCAACCCTCTGCGATCAGGGCACATCCAATGAAAAAGTCTTTCTCGTAAGCTGTGGCTGGATACATACACCAAGAGCTCATAGCATTCATCCAAGGTGTGCTCTGTCTGATCTGGGTGAATGGGACAGACGGTGGTCATGCCGGTGTCTGACCAGGTTTGCATACATCGCAGAGGCGAATGCCTCCCGACCCGGCAGACCCAGCAGATATTGTTCTCGGGTGGGCAGACGGTCTTGGGCAGACAGGCAGCCTTGGGGCCATGTGACGAAGGTAAATCATCGTCGGACGAAGGTATTTCTTCCAATTGCTCTAGATCCCGTGCCTGTTGGCGGGTTGAAGGAGGGCTACGCTGTTTCGTGCACGGCTTCAATAAAAAGAAGGTATCTTGACTGGTACTCATGAGGACCTCTCCCTCCGAAAATCTTATCGAGGAAGCTTAGTGAAAGCCTGCGCCCTCTGATCTTCTTGCGGATATCCTGGTCAGATTCTGGCTCAACCCTAGTAGCTGGCGATCTTTGCTCAGCCCTCACCAGAGACGAGATCGGGCCTGGAATCGTCGAGCCGTTTGTAGCAACATCGAGGGATCCTTTGGACCTTATTCCCCTGTTCATGCCGTTCCTGTTAGTGTTGTGCTTCTTGCTTTGGCCGCCCAGGGGGTTCGCGCTTGGCTTTTGACTGTCGGCCATTGCAAATGGCTGGAGAGATGTGGAGGAACTGCAGAGTTCGTGGCTGTTACGAAATAATTACCGATGGGGAGAAAGACAAGTGACAAGTGAGAAACTGGTGGAATGATGCTGGCTCGCTTTGGTGAACAAAAAGGTTAAGGTGGGAAGATGTGGAAAGATGTGGGAAAGAATTTTGGCGGGCTAGGTACAAAACAAACAGCTTGCATCAAATAACATGTACCTGAGTACATGTACTTAGGTACAGGCGGTATTGAGGAAGAGAAGCTGAGGCAAACTGGGCACTGCAAATTTGGGAAAACGAGAGCTTGAGTAAGTAGAGAATTCGATTTGGTAGAGAGGCGCTGCAAACTTGGGAAAACGCGAAGTTGCAAAACATGCAACACCCGCCAAAGCCTTTCAACACAACAGGCAGTATTCTGGGAACAATCTGCCACATACAGACGAGTATCTATCATGCATAAGCCTCTATTGAACCCTGGTCTATCCAGCCTGAGCTACTCTGTATGAATCCAGACCTGTCACTACTTTTACATCAAGTGTGCTACATGAGATCCCATGCAAGGCCATCTGTACGTATCCGTACGTATCTAAACATTTCAAGTCATCCCAAAGGGGGTCGTTCCAGACAAGAGGTCCCTACTCAAGGACATAGTGCTTCAGAAGAGAAGAGAGTCAGCAATAGACTGACTATGGGTGCCTATTCGTCCCATTGTATCCAGCTCCATGTAGGCCTCCATGTAGAAAGACAGACCAGCACCGTATCTGCAAAGGGCTCAAACGAAAGCTGTCGAATATCTTCAATGCCAACTGGGACAAAGCCGTTTGTCTGGCCTAGTTGTCCATGACCTACATCCTGCGATGCTGCGGCTGTACGCGGTTGTCTGGGTATTTGCGGCTGGCTGGAGATTACTTCTGTGGCGGTGTCGTCATTTTTCTCGACTTTGATTCGTACAGGAACAGCAGATCCCGCTTGAACAGGTATCGTCATTTGCAGAGCCCCCGATCGCGCGAGACGAGCTACATCCCGTTTGGTTCTCAAATGGCGGATGAGCGAAGGGATGGTTCCATGCTTCGGCTCCTGACCATGCAGTGTTTGAGGGGCAGTGACCATGCTGCGACCATGCTCGACAAAGCCTTCGGGCAGAGAAGGCGCCACGTCATAATCCAGGCGTTTCTTGAGACAGTCTCCATGTTCTCTCCACAGGGCAGCAGATCGCTCGACGCTCCAGGGCAGGTTGTCCAGGGGCTTTCCTAACCATCGCGACAGTGCGTTGATATCGAGGGCCTCTGTGTAGATGGGCGGTAGTTCCTTTCGCTCGGGTCCCAGCCACCAGTAGAGACTCTTGAGCAGCTTCGGGTTGGTGAGAAACTGCAAGAGGTGAGGACAGTCATCCAAGCCATGACCCGGCACGCATGGATGAATCGGGCAGACGAGAGTCATGCCTGTTCCTGGCAGGACCTGCATGCACATATTGGGCGAGTGCGTGCCGACTTCGCAGACCCAGCATCGACGATTGCTTTTGTTCGCCTCCTGTGGGTGAGATGAGATGTTGCCACTAAGTTCGACGGCCAGATGTCCAATTGCATTCTCTTCCGAAACCAGTTCACGCATAGCGTCGACCTCTTCTTCGGTAGCTGCTTCTTGCTCGGAATACTTGGCTGATTCGTTAGACGCGATGTGAGCGCGGCGCGCTCGAACGAGAAGTTTCCGAAGATTTCGCTTCGTCTCTTGGGTGATCTGGTGGACTGGTCCGAAGGCTGAGTTTGTGTCTTAC
Organism: Arthrinium phaeospermum; assembly: GCA_006503535.1. NCBI lineage: Eukaryota > Fungi > Ascomycota > Sordariomycetes > Amphisphaeriales > Apiosporaceae > Arthrinium > Arthrinium phaeospermum. The sequence continues at coordinate 1,905,254 of QYRS01000012.1, forward strand.
TCGCATCGTGTGACGGCTGTGTATGACGGGGAAGATTCCGAGGCATCTGCGGGCTATTCCTCACAACAGCAGTGTCATGAGTTGGAGGACGAGCGGGTTCATTTTCTTCGTGCCGGTCTTCTCGAGGTTGGTCAACCGCACCCTCATCTCTTCGTGAAGCAATAGCAATGAGCTCCTGCAGAAATCCTCCCACAGAATCCGTGCCGTCATTGCCAGGCGTAGAGCCACCCCGACCGCGTTTGCCACGCCTTGCATCTCTTCTCCCTCTACTGCGTTTGTTATGCCCCTCCTGCAGGCTTCCGCCCGGCTTTTGCCCTCGGGCCATGATTGAAATTCTGGCAAGATAGTTTTGAAAACTTGTAAAGTCGAGGGCACAAAAAATGATTTCAAACAAAATTGGGGAAGGGCGGGCTGCTGATTTGGCGCTTGGGGGTTTGTTTTTAGTCGCGAGGGAGTAGAAGTTTTGTTGATACGCGTTCGGGGTGCTTTCTTACCGTAAGGTGAGTACGTACATGGGCGTGTAATTACCAGAGGTACCTTACACAGGTGCCTGATGTGGTTCTGCAAGTAACCGCTTCGAGTTTGCTAGCCAGCACGTATCTTTCTGGCATTCAAACGGCTTTGATGGGGTTACTCAGCCAGCGTGCTGTGCCATTGGTCATCTCTCTATCCTTGATCCCTGCCAACCGCTGCATTGGCTCAGAGCTACCGGGTCTTAATTTATGTAATTGTACAAGTACTGCCTTGCCTAGATGCCACGCTCATACCGTGTACAGAGACATCCTTCGCCGATCCGTAGTCCAACCAAGGCTTCATCCAGTGCCGTCCAGCCAAGACTACGGGTGTCCCAAGCAAGGATGAGTGGCCTCACACGATGACTAGGAATCAAACCAGGTGGCCGGACCCATCTCCAACTTGCCAGTTGATTTGCTCCAGCCTCTTTGGCATGAAGCTCACCCTTGATGCGGTCTGACTCCGCCTGGAGTCTCTTCATCTCTTTTGCCATCTGGCCGATCTTTCTATTAGTGGCAGTGAGATGCCCCCTAAGGAGTCTAGACTGCGCCATGAGACTCTTCATCTTGTTTGACCGGGATATCTCCTCCACTTCCACAGTCTCGCGGACCCAGTTGGTCCAAGGGGGCTGGAATTGACCGGGATATCTCCTCCACTTCCACAGTCTCGCGGACCCAGTTGGTCCAAGGGGGCTGGAATTGCTGAGGAACGAGATACAACTCGGAGAATGTTGTCTGTATGTGTGGCATGTCGTGGCACTTGTCGTCTTGTAGCTTGTGCCACAAACAGGCATCAACGGCCCAGGCAACGTAGTCTTCTGATATGAAGCCGGCCATGGCGGCGTGGCGACGATCGTCCGTTTCCTCCAAACCCAGAATCCAAGTGAGAACCTTGATCTCGGATTGGCTAATGAGGGTTGGTAGAATCTCTTGACTAGCTCGATTCGCGGTACAGCCGCGAAGAGCGCATTCGTCTGTTGCGACTTTTAGGATCTCTTGGCGCCGGGTTTTGGCCGATTCTAGTGTAAGCACCATGGGAGAGTGCGACATCTTAGAAAAGGTCCCTTTCGTTGGCCTGCTTGAGAAATTGTCTGTTAGTGGTAATCTTTGTCCAAAAGCTTCCGTTGAGGCCGTGGTGGCCGAGAAGCTCAAGTCAGAAGGAACGAAAGAGCGGGAGATGGAAATGTATTTATACCTTGCGATGAAACTAAAGCAAGCTGAAAGTGTTATTTTCGTTATTGTCGTTGCTACTGCTGCCGTCTGCACTTTGTCTTGTCGTCAATTTCGAGTAATGGGCAATCAAAGGCTGATTGGATGTGCTGTCTGGTAAGTGTTTGGTTGCTGGTCGTTGGTGGGGAATCGTGGTGAACGATGCGGGGGGAATCTGGAAAAGGCCGGGATGATCTATCTCATGAATCAATACACTGCTGTGGAGGAAATTACAGCATTTTGAGTGCGGTTTAAGTAGCCCCATTGCAAGTACTGACTTCCTTGGAAAATCAGAGAGTGACATAGGCCATTAAGCACAAGGTATCCATCTGCCTTGTGATTGATAGGTCATGCTTCTACAGGTGACCTGCTACAGGGGGTGGTCCAGTAAACTCACAGAGGGGACATGCTTGAAGCTGACCATGAAACACTGGGAAGAAAGACATTCTGGGGGCATGATTCGTCTTAGCCATCTAGCGATTTGCTGTTACTCAACCGCGCTCTAACTATCTATCTATCTTTCTTGATTTGGGTGGCAAGTTCGTTGAAGAGATCCAACTCACGTCTCTCTTTACTGGAAGCACGCCCTAAATAATAGGGATACTTACGAGAAGCAGACGCATGCTTTTCAATAGAACCCTTGATCATTTGAAGATCATCATCTTTGTGCAGAGTACCACCGTACGACTGGAGAAGCTTGCAAGCGTCGTAAGAATGCTTGTTGGAGAAACAAACTGCCATGGGGCTTCTTATCTTCCCATTGCTGAGGGCTGAGGTGACTTGGTTTGTCTCGTTCGGATCAGCACCAGCGTCCAGCAGCATTTTCATACACTCAAGCGCGGATTCGCAAGAAGCGCCCATGCTACAAGCAGTGATGAGATTTGTCCAACCGTAATGATTTACACCATCTGCCTGAACTCCGGCTCCAAGAAGTAACCTGACTTTCTTCTTAGCCACGCCCCATGCGTTGTAACTCCATTTTGAGCCCCTTGCCAGCACTTGTTGTGTATCTGTATTTGATGCTGGCTCCCAGCACCAATCTGCAAGGAGATTCAAGTGCACAAGAGCTTCAAGCAATGCCTCGGTCAAAGTCTCTTGTAATAAGGAAGACCCATGGGTTGCAAAGTCGAAGCGCCGGAAGTTCGTGTGAACCTGTGTCTCCATTTCCAGAAGAACCTCCATCAGCGTTAAACCTTTTTTGCCAGAAAACAAAGCCAACCAGTTTTCCGGAGACGTTTCCCCGGGAGGCCTGAGGGGTTGAAACTGTATACGGCTGATATCAGCACCACCAGAAAGCGCGATACGGATGATTGAGCGCCATCCACGCAAAGATTCATCCCTGTTGTCCAAACTCGAGTATAGCTCGAGGATTGCATTAGCGAGGCTATATTCACCCCCATTCCATTCGAGGACATTTGCCTTGAGATTGACCTTCCATGAAGCTTGAGTGAGAAGCTGTCGGGCCATGGTTGTGTCTGCAGGGGATCGGAGGTCTTGTTCCATGGTGCTGTCTGCAGGGGATTGGAGCAGTGACAGGGTGACAAGATTCATGTCAGAGCCGAGTTCCTTGAAGAGCCACAATATTTTGCTTCCTGCCGTTGTTTTTGCAGCGCATTGTGCCGCAGTAAGCATGGTCGGCAGCCTATGACCTTGTCTTTTGCTGAAGTAAGGCGCCTGGCTGTCCACTGGTACGAGCCCCATCGTGACGAAGTATCGGACCAAGTGCACATGGCCACAAAAGGCAGCAGTATGTAGCACAGTAAAGCCTTCCGGCTGCATGGGATCCCATAGGAGAGTGCTTTTAGCATCAACCAAAAGCTGGACAATAGGAAGGTGGCCTTGGCAAGTTGCTAGATGAATAGCCGACTGATTTCCGCCCACGCGAATACGGGGTAGTTCCTCGTCATTGTCCCAACTCCATTGTTCTGGCTGTTTTCTTGTATCCAGATACACGTCGTACTCTTTGCTGTAGCCTACTGCATTGACGTCTGTTCCATTCTGGAGGAGGACGCGGACAGTTTCCTCATCACAGCATGATACTGCCGCATGAAGTGGTGTGAGACGGTTTTCCCGGGGCATAAAGCCGTCACCTCTTGTGGGATCGAAGCACCACCTCTGGGTCGAGAACTCTTGGATGTAAATTCATGTTGACAGTTTTACCTTTCGCCGTAGTGCCTACGCCAAAGATGTCACGGATTGGTTGGTGCAAACCATGGAGTGCTGCATAAACCAAGGCACTGGATCCCCCATTGTTGATGTTGTCCTCATAAAGGAATCTCTTCCACAATCCGTGAAGCTCCTTGTTTGCAAGCATAACACTCAGGGTGGTTTTTGTACGGTCCTTTGGATCGTCAATGGCGCTGAAGATCATGCGATGGATCTCGGGAGGGAGGGATATTCGCTTTGTTGAGGGCTGTCCATTGTGCGAGGCTTCTGCCGGCTTGGGGCCAGCTTGAGAAGACATGGTTTGTTGACCTTCCATTATTTCAGGCTCGATGTCGGTAGATGTCGTGACGACGAACGCTGCAAACAGCCAGTTAGAAGATGTGAACAAATGCGCAAGACATTTCCCTGTAGATTGTGGTCTTGACTTACCCAGATGCCATCAATCCCAAGGGCAAGGATAATGTGGAAAGACTTAATGCAGTCTGTCGAATCAGGCTCCCGAGAGGCCGAGATTGGGTTTGATCTGAATAGAAAGAGCGGGAAGCCCTTCAAAAAGATTTGTGATGAGAGAAGGTATGAAAGGAAATCTTCATTGCAGAAAAAACAATTGCATCTCCTTGTAGATGCTGTGGCCACTGGCATGAATAGCCCTATGTGCGGTGAGTGTTTGAGTCACTTGTTTGGTAGTAGGTGAAGAGCAAGTGCCCAGCATTCAATATCTCAAATTATCTCTTTTGATCACAAAAAACATAGGTACCTACCTTAGGCAGGTAACTCCTAAGGCAAGTTTTGCAAAAGTTGTTCCATCCGCCACCTACTTACTGTTCTGTCAGCCGTCCATATGCCACCTGGAAACCTCACAACCAACAAATCACCGTTCTTGTTCCTGTTCTCTCATACGCCTCTACTTATCACCAATAACGTCAAAATTGCCCTTGTCTTACAGTCTGTGGACCTGATTATGGTAAGAAATGTTAACAGTTTTCCAGTTCTTGTATCAGGCCTTGGTACTCTTGTAACCCGTATTGCAGTTCTTTGCTTACAAATCCTCAAAAATCTAACGCGTATTCATAAGATTCGCTTTGGCTAACAATTGGACGCTGAAATAGGAATAGACGATGACGATGTCTATCCCTTAACTGTATCTCAGAACTGAGTCGGCCTTGGCCCGCCGGAGAAAGGTTATGGCCACAGCTTTGGCAGTCATGCCTCCTACTGATGACGAATCTGTGGAGACGATTTGGCTCGAGCTACAACATGTGGTGACCCAGGCCGAGTATGATGCTGTAATTAACATTCTCGGTGACATGGAGAAGACAGATCCGAGAAAGCATCATCTTGTCGTGCATGGCTGCTGGTCGCACGACTATGCCGCCTGGCATGTGGATGCCTTCATCTGGAGATCAGCGTACAGTAACTCAGGCTTAACGGAAGGAGAGCGGATGGAAGCATTCTGCACCTTGTTCCCTGCACCTGAGCTATCGGAAGATCCTTGGGATACCTGGCTGCCTTCGTTGATGAAGATTCTCGAGGAACAACGCGAATACGGGGTCGCCCGGGAGACTGCCTCTGATACTGCAGACCGTATGTATTGATCTGAACAAGGGCTAGAGTTAGCTGACTAACAATGTTTAGGTGAGCAACAAGAAAAGGAGCGTATTGGAATGATGGAAGAGAACCACAAACTTCCCACCGACACAGATTCTCAAGCTGGCGAGGGGGGTGTTGTCCTGAATGCGCAGAAGGCTACGATTCTGCGAGTCTCGAAGAGGATTTCTACGGTTAAGATCATCAATCAAGAGGAACTCAGTTACGCGGACGTGGCAGGGTATTTGCTCACGGCTCTCCTACACGGCAACTCATGGACCTTGCTGGAGGGTGTCATTGCAAATGGCGAGCCTGAATCGTGGTATTGCTTGGGAGCCCTCAAAAGCCGGAAGTTGGTGGATACACGGGAAGAATATCAGTGCCAATGTGGCATGGCCCGTTGCATTCAGCTATCTGCTCAAGAGACAGGCACACGAGCCTTGCATTTCAGAGCAATGAGCACTTCTTAGTGATGGATGGTCGGACGGCCCCCGTCCTTATCGTGGCGTACTCTACCAAGAGACACGGAATGGAGTCGTAGACAAGTTGGAATGTTTTGTACAGTCGATGCATTGCAGAACAAAATGATAGAATGGATATGGTCAGCTGCGTCTAATTCATTGATGTTGACTATGGTATGACTATCAGATTGGCCACCAACGTAGCCATGTTAAGTGCCTAACATGAGAAACCCTCGAAACTGTATATGTGTTTACCGACTCTGGCTTGGAAACCCCGCTTGTAAGATCAGACAAGGACACCAAGTCCCAGATCAGCGGCATATTGATGTTATTCAGCCGTTGTGGGCAGAGATCGAAGTATGCTCTGACAACGTTGAGCGAGCTTGAAGACCACGTCGTTTCTTGGCAGCTTCAGCCTTGTTTATCTTTTGGAGACTCTGTTCCGCGAGTTGGGCGGCCTTGGCGTGAGCTTTCTGGCGGCGACGCTGTTGACGAACTTTGATGCTCAGGCGGCGCAACTGTCGACGTCGTTGTTTCTTCAATCGGCGCTGCTCTCGGCGAATTGCCTTTGCCGACTTAGGCTTGGGCGGTGAGGCATGGTCTTCCGCAGCAGCCTGGTCAAGGTCGGTCTGGACCACGAAAGTGTCAGCAAGAGGTGCATTATCTGTCATGAGGGTTTTTTTAGGACATACCTGTCCTCCGGGCAATGGAGGCGAACCAGGATCTGCAGAATTGTTGTTGACTCCTTCGATTGCGTCGGCACTTGGCGTGGGATCGGAGAGCAGGCGACCAGTCTCAGGTTCGCCTGTGCCTTGCGAGCCACGCTCTGTGCCCTTTGCGACTTGGAAAGATCGGTACTTGGCTTTCTTACCCATGGCGGAGAGAGAATTCCTTTCGAGGAAGAGTTCGACTCTCAGGTGATGTTTGTTTACAAGAAGTCTGACAGAGGGGGAAAACGTTATGTGGATTGACAATCCTGGTGGGGATGGATCTTGGGCAATAAAGAGGCAAGCAAGCGAGCTACTGGGAGAAATCCATAATTTGCATTGGGTCAAGACCCCAGAGGTGCTGAACGTGCCTTCCACGTTTGATTGAATCTTTCTATCCAGTCGAAGGGCACCTTATGTAAGCTACCAAATGCACCTTGTTGGTGACGCCGCTACAGCTTGAGCAATAAAGCAACCGCAGCAACTTAGATATCGATATCCATGGCGTCTTGGCTTTCTACGTTGTCGTGACTGTCGCTGTTGTGGTGACCATCCTCATCCTTGTGACTCTCTCCGTTGTTGTGACCACCTCCGTCGCCAAGCGAAAGGCTCTCCATAGCCTGCATAAGCATCTTGTTCTGGGCACCGGCGCTGTCAGCAGAGGTCGACATGATCTAACGACGGGTTTCGCTCATCGGACTTACCTGACGTCTGCGCTCCTGCCTTTTGAGTCGATGAGCGATGCGAGAAGGAGTGGGCTTCTTCTTGGGCTTCGGGCTCGGGGCAGCAGCGGTAGAGCTCTTCTTGGGTTGCTTGGGCTTCTTGGGCTGCTTGGGTCGCATACTCAGGGGGATGAAGTCAGGGTCCTCGTCGCATTTGCCAAGGGCAAAATCACTCGGGGTCGGGTTGGCGCGAAGACGACCAGCCCAAGGTCCGCGTCTGCCTCGATCGCCTTCTTTCGTGCCCTTGGAGGCATGGGGACCTCGAGGCTCTGACTCGTTAGCCATTGGGCAGAGAAGATTCGAGTTAAGAGGTAGTTGTGTTCGCGGGCGATGTAGGTTTACAAGTGTCGCTGAGAACAGAGGGTAGGTGTTGTGTGGATGAAAGGTTCTGGTTGTGGTGGTTTGTGAACAAGAGGTGAATCAACACACGCATTGGACTGGGAACAACTCTTTGCACGACCACCTAGGAGCTTCTTATGGACCTGGTAAGGCCTGTCGTCTAGCCACTAAGAGTACAGCTACAGGCGCCAAACATCGGAGAGCTTGCATACAAGGGCTGTATCTCCTGTCCTTGTCGGCCCTGAAGCCAGCTTTTTGACAATCAAGCTGTGTAATCGTCTCAAGTTTGATCCAGTCCCCCAAAAGCTACTTGGTGTATGTAACTAGCAAGGTATACAGTTGCTGAGCTGCTGGCATCTACATTAACCCTTCTGGGTATTCATATGCCGTGCCCGTAATTCACCTGATACCGCCTAGCGGTGTGTATACGGTTATAAAAGAACCAAAATCGAAGACGACACAAATGTGATTTCATTCAGCTACCTAGCTAATCCCAAGTATCATTTCTGCCACCCACACAATGGATCTGCCAGATCGCCCTACACACTTCCAAGCCTGAAGTTAGAGAAAGTAGGCTGTATCAAACCACTGTCTGATATCTCGCGGCATTCGATCGAAAGAACTATGAATGTCTGCCATACGATCCTTAACGGCGAAACATGTACCACCTCGCTCAATGAAGACACGCGCCAAGTCGTAGTGGCCAGCGGTCAGGGCAAGGTAGAGATAGCTGCGAGGAGGTTTGCGGTGGTTGGAACAGACAGCTGCGGGCTTTCTGTTGGTTCCGTTGTCGACGAGAAGCTTTATGGCCGAAAGCAAGCCGACAGGACTAACCACCGTGTTCTTTTGAACATAAAACACATATGCAAACTCGAGCGGCGAAAACCAAGGATCCCTATTCAAGACAGCGCCGTGCTTCAACAGGGTTTGCAGCTTGTAGACGGCCACGCAGGTACCATCATCTCTCATGGTATCGAAGTCTCTTCGAACAGAGTATGACGACATATTCTTCAGATACCAGTTGAGGAGGCAAGGTTCGCCAGGAAGCTCTCGTAGATCCGCTCCCCTCTCTAGGAGCTCTTTAACAATGGAACCATCGTCGTCAAGGAGCAAGGATTGGTGTAGAAAACAGTATTCCCCGAGTGCTCTACTCCGATAGTTGACATCTGCGCCTGATGTAATCAATAATACCATAAGCCTCCTGAAATCCTGTAGGTTCGCCGTTTCGACTTTCCACCTGCTCATGCAATTGTTGAGGAGTGAGGTGGCTTGGGTCGTCAAAGTGCCGCTGTCGTCAGCGCGATCGAGATTGCAACGGATGGATGGATCTTCCAATATCTTCACTGCCTCAGTGTCACGATTTTGATACGTGATAAGCTGTTTTAGGCCAAGGAAGATGTCATAGCCGAGTTCAACCAAACAACTTAGCGAAGTCATACACACTCGGGATTCGGCAGCAATGCGCATGTGACTATGCGTTGGGCTTTCATAGTTGTTCTTGACAAGATATCGTATAAGGTCAACATGACCATAGAGCAGAGCAATGTCAAGAATTGACAATGACTCCTCCTCATTTGGATTGATATTGACATTGACGACGGACCCGGCAGCCAAAAGGGATATGCTTGTCTCGAGATGGCCGGCGCACACAGCAACGTGTAGCGGGGTGACTCGCCCAGGATCCTGTCTTGCGAGAAAGCTCCATGACCTCGATCTATTCTTCAACATAAGAACAGGCCGAAGCCTGTCGTTCTTACACTTGCCAAGAGCGTTGCAAGCCGCACCCTTGGCCAGGAGCCATTGTACTGCGCCTGAATGTCCCAAGGCCGCAGCCCAGTGGAGTGGCGTGAATGAGAATTCCGATTTGAAGGGACATGAACGTCTGTCGGCGTAAGAGCTGCCGATGAACTTTCTCCCCTCCACTGAAACGAACTGCACTCTGTTCAAGCCTGGCAAGCCTTCGTCCATAGTCTTGGCAATGCGCTCCAGGTGCTCGAAGGCTGCCACTCCATCACTGCGTGCAATCTTGAAGACAGCACTGCCTTTATCGTGTCGAATGTTCCGCTCGTATAGGAGATCGCGGTAGACTCCAAAAAGCTTCTTGCAAGTTCTTAACATGGCAAAGACTGTTTCATCGGAGTCGCTTTCCATTGCAATGCCAAGGTGAATCTCGGGGGGAAGCTTGACCAAGGCTGATAAGTTCTGCGGGTCGATGCCCTGATCTCCATCGAAGAAGATTCCGGGCATTGTGTCGGCTTGTTGGTCTTGAAGCAGGTGCAGTGGTTTGGGTTGGTGCTTCAAGTCATATGGTCGGTTTGTGGGGGATATGAGTTGGGGAAAAGGAAACAGCTCAGGTTACCAAGCCGAACGCGCTTTCTTAGGCGAAAAAAGCACACAGATGGGCGTTGAATAGATGGGGAAGAGATGGTGGTATGGAGAGATCGGAAAGTTGCCTGCTGTTCGCTCAGGACTTTCGCGGGGAAGTTGGAACGGGGTGCTGTCTCGAGCGGGCGTGGGCTGGTGGATCAAGGTAGGTTGAGGAAAAGAAGGAAACACCTGCCGACCTTCAAGTCTTGCAGTCTGTCAGGTTGCGACTTCCCGTAAAGTGTGGAAAATTTGCCATATCAAATTCACCGAGGACATGCTAAAAAGCTGACTGCATAAAAAGGCCACCTCAACTGCCCGCAACACTCAGCAGAATCTTTAGAATCTACTTCCTTGCGCAATGTACTGGAATAAAAGTAGATTGATTATGCCATTGAAGATGGGCGACCTATTTCTTATCCCAAGTCTGATTACTACCGCGAGAGTGGTTTGGAGGGCCTGCAATGATATTAAATAAATGATTATGCCGTTGTCAGACCGCCACTGGAGTAATGAAGCGGGGATCCAACCAGCACCTGAAACCCGGTCCATTCAATTTGTACCTTTTTCTGTTGATATCAGACATAGTGCTTGCGCAGCAATTCTGTGGTGGACAACTTCTTTTGATCCAGAGCGGCGCGTGTGTGAGCCCCTGAGTGGCGCTTATGGTTCTTAGGGGGTCTGTACAGAGGCACCCCAACGAATGTACGAACTCACACTACGGCCGGCGAGACAACTTACTTGAAAAGTGCATTTCCAGTGACCTTGACACTTAACCAACGATCCCCATTACTGTGCGCTATTGAGCATCCTCATGCCCACTCGTGCGTCTTTGATCTACGCTAAACCACTGCCCCCAAGATTGACAATCGCATTTCGAGTCTACCTGCTATGACAGCGATCAATTAGGGTTGGTTGTCAGAAGTTATTCTCACGGGACATTGAAGCCATCGTGGGGTTGATGCATGGTGCTTACAGCTCTAGCTTTGGTGTTTTTGGATTACCTCAAGAAACAAGTATTTTAGACGCGACCCGTGACGTCATCCCGCCCCATCATGACCAACGTCCAAGGAACCTGCCAACGGTCGCGCTCACCACACTTAGATCTCAACTACCGAACAAACCATTGCTTTAGCCCTTTGTAATTGAATTGAAACATCCATCGATACCTACATCTGTACTTTGTCTGGTTTTCGCCCTTCCTATCTTAGATCCCTATCCATACCCCACTGCGCGGCGTTTGCGCGACCACACACACACACACATACTATGAGCCAACAGTACCTCCTCCGGAACGAGCCCAGCCGGTTCCCGCCGCCGCCCGACATGGCGAAGCGGCTCAAGTCGAAAAAGTTTGTGGACCCCGAGGGCTGGGACGCCGGGCAGTCGGAGAACGACAAGCGGCTCAAGTGGCTGCACGACGAGCACCGGCGCGCCATGGAGGAGTGCGCGTCGCGGCTGCGCCAGGTCGACCACGACCAGAAGATGTCCGAGGCGGACAAGAGCATGGAGCGGCACCGCCTCTTCCACATGAAGGCCATGCAGGAGGCCGACACGCGCCTCGGCGAGGCCCAGTCCTCCATCGAGGCCCACCGCGTCTTCCACGCCGAGGCCATGAAGGAGGCCGACGGCCGCCTCGAGATGGCCGACGACAGCATGATCAAGCACCGCGAGTTCCACGCCCGGGCCATGAAGGAGGCCGACGACCGCTTGGCCGCCGCCGAGGGCAGCATTCAGGAGCATCGGAAGTTCCATGTCAAGGCAATGGAGGAGGCCGACGAGCGGCTGGCCATGTCCGACGACAGCATGATCGAGCATCGAAAATTCCACGAGCGGGCGATTAAGGAGGCCGACGAGCGGCTGGCGGCGGCGGAGGAGAGCATCCAAGAGCACAGAAAGTTCCACGCCCAGGCCATGAAGGAAGCGGATGAGAGGCTCGCCATGAGGGACAACAGCATGATCAAGCACCGCGAGTTCCACGCTCGAGCCATCAAAGAGGCGGACGAGCGACTAGCCGCAGCCGACGACAGCATCCAAAACCACCGTATCTGGCACGCCGAACAGATGAAAGAAGCCGATGACCGGCTCAACCAAGCGGACGACGCCATCGTCAATCATCGTGTTTGGCACGCCGAGCAGATGAAGGAAGCAGACGAAAGGCTCAACCAAGCAGACGACGCTATTGTCGGACATCGTACCTGGCATGAAGAGCAGATGAGGGAAGCTGATGAGCGGCTCAACCAAGCAGACGATGCCATCGTAGCTCATCGTACCTGGCACGCCGAACAGATGAGGGAAGCGGATGAGCGGCTAAACAGGGCAGATGACAGTATGGCAAAGCACAGGGAGTGGCACAAGGAACAGATGGAGGAGGCGGAAAAGAGGATACACATGGCAGAGGACAGTATGAAACGCCATCGAGTATGGCATGCGGAGCAGATGGTAGCGGCGGATAAGCGACTGAGTGGAATGAGCTAAGGAGATTCCAGATGGGTGTCCAATGAGGTCAAATGTGTTAGTTAATTTGTAATATCAACGAGCGTTTCATATCTGGATTGAGAGTCGAAGCTTGGTTCGTCATGTTCTTGTTAGGGAGCTAGGCAAGACAACGCTCGGCCACTTGTGCCGGGAACTAATGAACCGGTTGTTTCCTACTTCTGTGCTAAGTTCCCATGAGACTAACTACAACTGTGTCCGTGAGCATTTGGCGCATGTCTCACTTCTCGGGGTCACGTGGGTACGCGTTGAGTGGACACCACTCCCCATGATTAGGGGCGTCCGGCCACGATACTTTGTTTGGCAGTGGACCTCGTAAGGCAGAGTCCAGGGGCTATGGATAGTGGATACTTGGATGGCTTTGCCAATCTCGCGAGTCTCGACCTTGATCTCTTCAGCCACCACCAATCACATTGAGAGCCAAGCTCAGCTGGGGCGCCACATCTTTCAGGTCGGCACTTGTATCATGAGATAGGTAGCCAATAGGACGTATGCTAGACATGACATTCCAATCAAATGTGGATGGTCGCCAAGCATGGCGGCCGTCTGCAAAGCTGAATCCTAATTGAGGAATGTAACTTGCCGCGGGTGACCATCGACCGGTGAATTACTAAATAGGAACCCCTAATCTAATACTATCTCGTAATTAATCCTATACCTACTTATTTCGTTCTTCCCATGACATTACGATAGACGTGTGCTTCATGGTTTGTTGGTCCTCACTCCATACATCGTGAACCACTCATGCTGTCGTAACCCGGACAGCCCAACATGTCCAACAACACGATTCCGTACAACTACACAGCCTCCGCGGCCGAGCTCCAAGCTATCACGATCGACGAAGCAGCCTGCTACTCCCTACCATTCGGCGGCATCGGTTTCGCCTCGCACATGCTGACCTACTACACGGCGGTGATGCTGTACCTAGGCCGCCAGCCCCTGAGACCTTGGAAACGACTCAACCACAAGCGCTTCGATCTGATCCTCGGCTCCGTCCAGCTCGTCATCACAATCGTCCTGACTTCTATCTCCATCAGCCGCTGCTGGAGGTCCTGGCCCTTCGCCATGTTGGGCGTTTGGATGCTCACCACGTCTGTCTGTGTCTCGGTCCTGCCCATGCTCATGTCCATTGTCCACACCCAGGTCTTGGAGGTTGAGCGTACAGACACCGATGGACTTAAGGTGGAGGTAGCTACGAAAGTACGTCGCATAGTTGTTTACGCACCTCTTATGGGAGCCATACTGATACTGTCGCCTTTAGATATCCTTGCCGGGCACCAAGCGTCTCCTGATTTGGCCGGCCCTCCTTTGGATTCTGGGATCGTTCGCGGGCGTCGCTGGTACCATCATGATCTCGTTACCACACTACGTGGCCGAGGCCATCGAGCATCGGTTCGGGCCCCTGTTTATTCTCACCACTGTGTTTGCTGGACTGTTGATGCTGCCCCTGATACTCATGATATGGTCTTGCTGTGTGCTGGAGGCAAATGCGAAGTTTATTCTTGGTGTCCTCGTCTACGTCGTGTTGGGGGTGACGGTCCTGGCCTTGCCCTGGATGGATTGGGCGTTGGGCCTTATCACTGGGAACATGGCGGGCATACCAAGTGGTGATGCCAAGACCCTGTACTTTTGTTACGTAGTGGCGAAGAGGTTAGGTATGCTGTCGCTTTGAGGGCATTTGGAATGATTGGAGGTTTTTGCATTACCAGTAACATCACTCAATGATAGTAAAGTATCCGCATCGTCAGCACCATATGTTCGCTGATCCTGGAAGGGACCGTAGGGGCACTTTTGATGCGGGCTCCAATATATGGTGGATTGGTGCCATTCGTAACACCGAATCAGTTGGCCCTGGCATTGAACGAATATCACAAGGTCGCAGGTGATAGCTATGGTATGATCCATGCTTCTGGCAACAATGTGGCGGATGGGAGACAGATGAGGTGAGCAGTAGGTGAGAGTTTCGAACTTAAGGATGTACATACCTTGTGTACCTGCTTTGGGCGCTTTTTCGCATTGACTGATTAATTGAATTTTTCAGTGCAAGAGTAGGTACTTAAGGCTGCATTGGTTCAATCCATTGGCAACTTCTGTTCCTCTTCCCACAAACTGCCAGAGGAACTTGAGCTTCCTTGTTTGCGCAGTGGCACACAAATCCAAACCTCAACCCACACCACGCCCTTCGCCCATCCCATCCTCTACCATCAAATCTTTCATCCAAGCAAAGCTCAACTCTTTTGGTATCGGCCTCAAATCCGTCGCGATGCCAGCAAAGCGAAAACGCCAGGATTCTGTTCCTGAGGAGAGGCCTCAGCGCCGCCGCCGCTTGGCCGACCCTACTGTGAGTTTCCTTTTACTCAACCTTACCAGCCAGATTATTTACTTTTTGCAACTGCTGACACCATTCAACAGCGCGAGCCTCAGGAAGAGTCTGTCCATCGCCAAGAATTGGGTTCCCCGGGTCCCGATGACACTCTTCGTTCACAGTCTGCCCCTCCGGACTTACAAGTTACCAGTTCGGAGTCGGGCACTGGTGCCACTGGTCTTGGCGCTGATGATGAACCATCCCAGGATTCTCCAGGTCCGCAGGCAGCCGAGGCCACCAATCTCGACCCTTCCTCGTCTATGCCCAATCCAGACGACTACGAATTGATACTGAACGTGTCTGGCCGGGACGACGTCGGCTCAACGTTGACCTGTAAGCATCGCGATCAAAGCTCCGTCGTGGCCCACCTGGTCACACAGGATGAAGCCATACGCCGGGAACGCAACTTGGGTGACGACAGTTACCTCCTCTGGACGGTCATCGATGACAGCTTGAAGCCTTTGCTCCGTTCCCACGGGCTTATGCCCCCGGGTACCTGAGAGAACTCGGGCGAACCACAAAAGCAGTGGCCAGGCGCAATCGCCCAAAACCTCGGGTCTGCTTTCTGATACTCTATAGTCAATTAAGATTTGACTGAATCACTGTTCCTTGCCTTATTTATCCTACGTGAATGACCAAACTCCTTACGCCTAAGTTATCCTGTCATTGGTGAAGCCCTTGATTACACACTGGACTGGCCACCAGCTAAGGCAGCCCGCCAACAACCCAGCTGTGAAAACACTGTAAATTACCTAGTGTAAACTGATAGCTAGAATGAAGAATTGCATTGAATTCAGGTACCTGAGGCATAATGCCATGGCTACTACTGAATCAAACTCCCCACTTTGCCGTACATCCATGCATTTCCCACAACCCAGCTTGGATACAAATCTCATCAATTCTTTCCCCTTCGCTCTTCACCAATTTCATTTTCCCTTTTCCTCTTGTGTAGTTACGCTGAGAAACGAATCTACTTAGGTACAATATCTAGGCCATCAACAAGATGGCACACCATCAAGGGCAAGGTGACGAGTCACAGGAAAGTAACCGCGCCGGACGCCTTGGGGACAATTCGAGGGATAGCAACGCTACCTCGAGTCCTTCCCGGCAGAATCCGCAAGGCAGCGGTCAAGAACATGAAGAACGTGCTATCCAACGGCATGTTCAATGCGCCGCGAACTATTTCGCCAGGCAGCATGAGCCGGATCCCAATGTGGCGAAACCTGAGACGTCGTCGGGGATGACATATAAGTCCAACAACCTGACGTTTAACAACGCAAAGGGTCTGAATGCAGATGGACTCCGTGCCCTTGCGGACAAGATGACAAACAAGAATGTGTACCTAGTCTCGTCGCTTTACTCGAACGGCAAGCCAATAGTTGGAAGAAACCGGAAACGCGGTGTCGCGAGCAGTGATGCCCTCGATGAGTTCTTTGAAGACGCCTACGGGATCAAACCACCACCCAAGGCAGCAAAGACGAGTAGTTCGTCGCGGACACCGAGGACCTCCCAGACGCCTCAGACGTCCAAGGCCACGACAGCAGGACAACAAAACCGCACTGCGATAAAGCAGAAGAAGGTTTGCCGTATCTGCAAGGTCGGTACCCATACGGCGGACAAGTGCATAAAGGTCGTACCGGGCACAGGCATGATGAGGTTCTGTCCGATCCATCCCACTCTGGACAACCATGCGCTGGACCAATGCCCTGATCTTGAAGAATATCTCAGGGATCCACATAAGATCAATCTTCTTCATGAGTGGATGGGTCCTGCACGGGTGGGAATGCCGCCCATCTACACGGAACTCATTTGCATCAACCAGCTCACTCGTTATCTGGGCAAACCGATGAAGCTGCTGCCGTGGAGCGTGGAGCGTTCTGTCCACTTATGGCATTTTCACCGCGAGAGGCTAAACGACTCCCTGGACTACGACTTTGCTCCGGCACTGCCGGAGGACTTCAACGACCTTGATCGGGCAGCCATTACGACTTACCAAACGCTTGGTAACAAGGTCCCGGGCGATGGCACCATCGAGGAGATCCTTCGTATAGTAGGGGCTGAGCACTCATACTCGCGAGTTCATCGGACTCCACCTGTGACCAGCAAGGATACGACACCGGTACCCGCTGGCGCGATTGAGACACCGGCAGCCCCGGTCGTTGAGGTTGATGAGAAACAGGACGGCACAGTGAGTGATGGCAGCATATCCTGGTACCGGCCATCCAGAACCCGACGTCGTCCGAGGAACTACCGACGACCAAATCGCCGACTATATGATTCATATAGGCCACAAAGAGACCGCACGAGTCCTCCTTATCGGGATCGAGCGCCACGGACAGAATCGGAGCAGGCAGCAGTCGAGGACAGCGCCGCCCGAAGTGGTTCGAACGGATCCAGTTCGATGCCGCAAGACACTCCAGGTGCCACAGAGCAAGGCCCAAATATCAGCATTGTGCTAAACAATTGTCATTTCCATTTCTCGCTGCCACACAACCCGTTCGAAACAGGCTCGACTCCTCAAGATGTTCCGCGACAGAACACCAGCCATCGAGCTGGTGATCCTACTTCTTAAATACCAGGGCCCTTAAAGAAAACCCGAGGAGTACTGGATGTCGTGTTGTGTTGCCCCCTCGCCCACTCGTTAAAGCAGTGACGCGGTAGAATTGTAAAAACGTGCAAGTAGTATTTTAATGAGGTACTTAACAGATCGTGTGCTACTAACTACTGCCTTGGAGACACATATGTGCAACGTGATCGTTCTTCTCGACATGTGCAATGACCGTGAGTTCTCCCAAGTCGGCTTGAATGGTGTTGTAGACTCCCCATTGTGACCAGTAACTTCAGAACGTCTTCGCTCTCTTCTGCGTATAAATTAGGCTGTAGTTGTTTCCTTCCCTTCTGAACCGCAAGCACGGCGATAACCTTTTTATAAACTAACAGGCTAGAATCAACGATTACGGGACTGTAGTGATGGGGAGGTAAGTTTCAAGGGCTTTGAAAATGCGAGAGCTCTAAGTATTCCAGGGCCCAAAAACTGCCAGGGCCCGAAAATTGCTAGGGCCTTAAAAGTGCCAGAGCCTTAGGAGTTCCAAGGCCTTAAAAATGCTAGGGCCTTGAAAATACACTTCCAAGGCTAGGGGCTTAACAGTTCTAGAGCCTTAAAAATGCAAGGGCGGTAATTGTTAGGGCGGTACTTCATCCTACAGTTCAAATCACTGGCAGGATCCTGGATCCCCAGATCAACTTACGCCATTAGGACTTCTCATATATCCAGTGAACATCCCACAAGATATTCTTTCCACCAATCTACTTAATGCATGTCTCATTGCGCCTCAAGTATCCGGTTGCTACACTACGAGACAAGGCAGAACAGCCCAAACTATTGTGCTGACCTTGGCTGGTTTGCTGAACCCGGAGTCGGGCTCATGTTCAGTGACTGCGGAAACTTGCAATCCGGTCCCGATGACGAACGAGTGCAGTTTCTCGTTCACAGCCCGTTGAGGGTCACTTCGAGGGCCAGTCCAGGTCATCAGCTCTGGAGAAAGTTCGGAAGCTGAATCATTGCCTCGGTCTGAGTAGGGATCCTGATACAAACGTGTTTGTTAGTGAGATTGAAAGTCCTCAAGACCAGTCAGAATACCCACTGGCTGAGACCGAGTCCGATGCGTCCAACTGAGTTGGGTCGAGAAACATGATCCGGTACAGATCTCCTTCGCGTCTGATAGAGATGCGAAGGATACCTCCATCTCTAAGCGAGTCGATAAGTTGTCTGACGTAGTCGTTCGTCTCATCCTTGGTCATCCAGATTCCGACAGCAATTGTGAGGCTTGAAGAGGGCACAGTAACCTGGTGCTCGGCTGCCATTGTGGCCTGTTGTTCTTGATTTCTTGAACTGCTAAGATCTAGTTAGCAGTGGAAATTGGTAAAAGGATGTTTCAAAGTGGTCAAATCTCCAATCTCAAAAGAGCAGAATGGATGAATGGGACTCACAGGATGAGAACAGAGATTAAAGGAAGGAAATTGATGAAGTCCTATGTTTTTGCCTTGCTTTGCGTGACGCCGCTTCTTTTTCCACTCAGAAAGATTGGACTCTTGGGAGGTCAGCTCAGTTAAAAGAACAAAAAGGTACCTAACTTGAAAGCCCCAACAGTCACAGATAAGAGCACCAATCTTACCACTCTTCACTGCACACCCATTTGACAGAGGCCTGAATTTCATAGGCACTGATTACAGGGCGGTCGTCAGACAGCTTCATGCATTTAGGACCCCACCTAACTGCAACTGTAATTGTCCTCCGTCAACGATCTGGCTCCATTACCTCACAACATAGCTTCAGCTTGCACACCAGAATCCCAATCGTCTCCTCTTGCCTCCTTCACCAAACTCATTTCGACTTCTGGCTATTATGCTGGCGAGATAACCTTTCCTCATACAAACCCTCGGTCGTAAACAAGATGGCGCACCAGAAAGGAAGACGTGGTAGTTCGCAAGACACCAGACGGCCTGCACAGCGTGGCAGATGCGCCGGACGCCCTCGGGACCGCTCACCGGACAGCAACGCTACCCCACCTTCTTCCGGGCAGAATCGCCAAGGCAGCGGACAAGGAACCGAAGAACAAGATCTCCGACACCACCTTCGAGGAATCGCCAACTACTTCTTCCGGCGCCATGAACCGAACGTGGATGTGGCCAAGCTCGACGGCCTTTTTCAGGTCACCTGGGAGTCGAAAGGCACGACTCACAACTTGGGAAGCATCGAGGTCGCAGACAAAGGCCGTCGATACGTGATCACCGACAAGTGGTCACCGCAACTGGAGCAGGCAGCAGTGGATGACAGCTCTGCCCAGGACGCCTCCCAGGTCAAGGCCCCCCTGCCGGAACAAACATATGGACCGATATCGCGACCACCGATTGGTCTGGGGGGTCCGTTTTTTTCCCCGCCAAAAGAACGCCTACGCGCGCCTATCCCGTTGGATCTACCAGAGAGCCAATTCACATCAAAGGCTGGTGAGGAAGGCCACAGGGCCCCCGCCCAGGTCGCGGCCGAGAAGAAGCAGGATGCCGGAGCGGCCGGCGAGGCAAGCAACAAGGCCTCCTCCTATGGACCAATAGCGACGTCACCTGACATCATAGCCATACTTTTCGGGGACGCTTTATCGGACTGTCAACTCGACAAGAGCTCGGATGCCCGAGGAGCTCCGCAACAGAACACCAGCGACGAAGCCGGTGACCCGACTTCCTGAATAACGGGGCTTCCAAAAGAGTCCCAGGAATTCAGGCTGTAGTGTTATGTTATCCCCTCGCCAACTCGCAAAGCACTGCCGAGATAGATATGTAGAAGCGTGTAGAGAGACAGGCTTTTGAGCTGTACAATTGATTCTCTACTCTGCCAGCTTACTGCCTTGCTAACAATATGTTCAACGTGATTACTTGACTTGTGCATTGGCCGAGTTTGCTTCATGTCGGCTTGTATGATGTTGTAGACTCCCGATTGCTCACAGTAATTTAAGAATGTCCTCGCCGTCTTCTGCACATACCAGGTAACATGCCGACAGGCAGCCGGTACATCTATCTACCTAACGTCGAACGTCACCATCTCCGACTCAACCTTCTGCTCCTTCTCCAGTCCCAAAACCCATTCTCCCCGCATGATATCATGCACATAAGCCTCGCCAACCCACTCGTACTGCGTAGAGCCCCCTACACCACCCTCCCCTACGCCATCCTCCCGCTGAAACGCCTTGCCAGGACGCAGCACAAACGGTACATCCCCTCCCGTAAGCACACAGACGACGTCGCCCTTTCTGCACCCCATCGGCGCCAGCCCTAGATAGCCCCTCTCCGTAATAATAAACGAACGTCTCGCGAGCCGCGAGACCGCCGGCACCAGATACGCCATGGCCCCCTGAACATCTGTCCCCTCGCTCTCCAGGAACCGCGCGAGGTTCTCGCCGAACTCTTCCTCTGGCGGGCCCTGCCAGTCCCCGTCGCGGTCCGCGATGAGCGTGCGCCAGAACACGGACCGCAGGGCTTCGGCGGACCCGTACGGGTTGAGCTTGTTGTCCTTGATATGCTCTTCAATGACATCCCTCCACGCCGCGCACTTCTCGTACAGCGCCCTTACCCGCGCCGCCCGGCCCTGCGCCCGCAGCTCGGGCGTCGTCTCCGCCGCCAGATCAATGGTCGGGAACGCATCGCAGAACCCTACCCCATCGAACCGCCACCCCTCGATCCGCAAGCGACACCCCGCCGCCGTCTCATTCGTCAGCTCCTCCGCGTCGGGCTCAAACCGCATTCGCGCCTCGGTATGCCGGGGCCCGCAAGCCTGCGCCGACAGCCGCGGCAGCACCAGCGTATCGTCCGGTCCCAGCTCCACCCGGGCCCCAAACAGGAGCATCACATACCCCTCCTGCTCCGTGTACCAATCCGGACACCAAGTCGGCAGCCCCATCGTGCGCCGCCGCCACGTATACTGCAGAGACTGAAGATGCCGCGCCTGCTCGAGTATATGCATCGAAGCCCGCACATTGAGCAGCGCATCCGACAGTTTGTTCGGGTCGTACTCAGGCGGATCCAGCGCCGCCCGCGCCTCGGGCCCGACCAGGCTGCGCAGCGAGTAGAACCGGTCGCGCGCCTGTGTGAAGCCGAAGCGGTGCGTGATCCCCAACCAGTCAAAAAGCGGACACGCGTCGCTGTGGGCGTCGCGCCGGTTGAGGGCCCAGGCCGACAGGATGATGTTCAGGGGGTAAGACGGGATCCGGCGCATCCCCGCAACTGTCCGACCGTGGGCGCGGCGCGCGTCCTCCATCGCCACCACGCCGTCGAGGGTCCCGCCGACGGCGCCGCCGCAACGGAACTCGGGCGCGCGCGACTTGAGGACTTCCTGGATGATCCAGACGCGGCCCCACCAGGGCCGCGCCATCAGCGCGCCGAGGGCGTCCCAGTCGGCTTCCTGGAAGGAGGCCTCGAACCAGGCGGCGGGGGGCGTCCCCTGGAGGCGGCGCCACTCGCCGTCCATCATGTTGACGCAGCGCACGGCGCGGTCGCTGTCCGCCGTGGCGGGACCGAGCCAGACGATGGTCTTGGAGGCCCGCGCGTAGATCTCTCCCATGAGCGGGAGCTGGAAGCTCTTTTCGCTGTACCCGGACTGATCGATGCAGAGCGCGTCGATCCAAAGCCTGACGGACTTGTCGCGCTCCCGGAGACCGTTGAGGGCGTGCTTGAGCTCGGTCCATACCTCCACCGGGGCTGTTTCGCCTTGCAGCTGGATGGTGGTGTCTTCGGCCGTCCGTTGGCCCCAGGTATACGAGAGTGCGGTATATGGCAATGGGTCGTCGCCTTCAAGGGAAAAAAGGACAAGAGAACCCTTCAAAGGGGCACCTGGCTCTCCCTTTTCCAATTCGAGTACTCGAATGGTCGACCCGGGCGCTTTGCTCAGACTCACCACATCATACACACTTGACGACATCTTTGGTGTAGCTTGTTTCCTTCAAACAGAAAACACAAGGACCCGAGAGCGAAAGATATAGATAAAGCGGTCTTGGTGAATCCCAAACGCCACAGCTGAAACATGCTGGGTTGGGGTCTGCTCAGCTGAAGATTCTAGCCTGGTGAGCTGAAGGGGCTGATATTCAGCTGAAAGACTAGCGTGATTCCATGCAGCACCAGCCTCAAGCAAAATGATTGGACAGTTACAACCGTATAGTATGCATTCGGTTTGTTTAGCGAGTATCTGTTATCATCACACGTACCTCTCTTAGTGGTATTCTATACTTCTACATGTCAACCCAGTCTTGCTTCCTAGAAATCTGCCAGGCGCCATAAATGCCATGTATACCCCTCCCACATCTAAATACAAGAAGAAACAACAAGCATGCCAATTCTATCTTAACTTCTTCTTTTTGGTGCCCATGTTCAGCTCGAGCTAGCCTCCATCAACATCGCGCTCTTCCCCCTCAGCCGCGGCCCGTAGACCCGGAACGCGATCGGAATCGGAATCATCAGCGCCGCCAACCCCCCAAGCAGAGTACAAGCCCACTGCGCCCCCAACCCCTGGAACATCTGCGTGGAGAAGAGCGGGAACCCCGCCGCGACGGAGGAGCGCAGTATGATATTGGCCGCGACGGCCGAAGCAGCCCTAGAGACGTCACAGTTAGAACAACATGAAGTTTGAAAGGGAGGGACGGGGTAGAACCAGACAAATAGTGACAACTTACACTGGAAGATACGCGTCAACGATGTAGTTGAAGCACGGCAAGAACACGCAGAGGATCCCGAAACCCAGAAAGAGCCCCGCCACCGTCGGGACAGCCCAGTGAATATCGGGTGTGAACCCAGTCCAGCCAAACCAGAAGATAGCCCCCGCAAACACCGGCGCCCCAACCAGCGTCGGCGCGAGCCGCCACTCGGGCACCGGCACATTCCCGTTCGCCTCCAGCTTCCGCGCATACTCGCGCTGCTGCGACAGTACGAACCCGACCCCCAACATCTGCCCGACGGCAAGAGCCAGAAAGGGCAGCCCGGCCACCCCCCGGCGCAGACCGTGCACCGTCTCGAAGACGTAGGGGAACCCGGCCAGGAGGCAGTAGGTGAGTCCATAAACAAAAGACATGTAGAGCGAGACGAGCAGCAGGATCGGCTCGGTGACCAGCATCCGCAGCGGGCGCGTGAAGTACTTCTCGACCAGCCGGCGCAGGTCGAACTCGACGAGCTCGTGCGGGGCGTGGATGCCGCCATCGTTGCCCTTGTGCTGGCGCCGCAGCGCCTTGGCCTTGGCGACCAGGATGCAGGGCGCGTAGGTCTCGCGCACGAAGAAGAGGGTCAGGGCGCCGTTGGCAAAGGACAGGATCGCCGGGACGTAGAGGGTCCAGCGCCAGCCGAGGCTCGGGTTGATGACGGTGAAGCCGCCGAGGGAGGGGGCGCCGAAGGGCCCGCAGAAGACGCACAGGGCGTACAGGGTAATGGCCACGCCGCGCCCACGGGTCTCGTACAGGTCGGAAAGCACACCGGGCACGACGGTCAGCTGAGAGGCGCCGCACATGCCGCCGAGAAAGCGGCAGATAAGCAGCGTTTGGATGTTCGGGGCAACGGCCGTGCCGATGGTGAAGGCGCCGCCCGCGAACATCGCGACGGTCAGCGGCCACTTGCGACCCCACAGCTCCGAGGATGGCGCCCAGAAGACGGGACCGAATGCGAAGCCGAGCACATACAGGGTCGTGCCCAGCCTTCCGACCTCGGCACCGACATCAAGGTCTCGAATGGCGCCCTCAAGGGCTGGTGCAAAGACAGCACTGGTGTACGACACGATAAGCGTCCCAACGCAGACGGTTATGGATATGAATAGTCTAATTGGGCAGATTTAGTAACTCAGACGAGCTCTTCGGCAAGAGACAGAGCGGGACTTACTTCATAAAGCGTGACCATCTGTACGGATGTGTTGGGTCTGTCGGCCCCTCGAATGTGACTGTATAGTCCGAGGACTCGGAAAGGGGCGGCGTATCAGCACCCCCCTGCCCGTTGTGCAACTTCTCGTCCTGCGTCATAGCTCCACGACACTATAGAGGAGCGTCGGTGTTGTTGTTTGTGGTCATGAGACGGTGTCTGCGTCGTATCGTAGATGATGCATGGGTATGAAGCCCTCGATGATGACCGGCAAGTTCAATCTCTGCCGATTCCAATGTATATGACTTCTCGAAAGGCGTCGATGCGAAGATATGTACTGAAGCCATGTCGCAAGCAATGAATGATATATAACAATTGCCTTTTCGGCTTGAGAGCGGAACCTGCGGGATCTTCTACCCGCGACAGCCGCAATACCCGCAACAGTGGGCCCTCCTCACGACAAGTGCTCAACCATCTTCGGCACCGCTTGTCATGGCCGATTGCCACACCTTATCGCTTAGGTGCACAGTCAAAATGCTCTTCACGTGTCAAAGATAGCCCACCGGCTCATATCCATGGCTGTTCTATTGTAAGCTCCCGGAACCGAGAAAAGGTATTGCTCCCATTGAAACAGAAAATCTTCAAGCGCCCAGGCCGAGGAAAAGAGGACCCCCAATCATGTCAGTGTTCAAGAACTCATCGAGGTCGGCATCTCTGAGCGACGGCAGATCCGACACCAGAGCTTCCAACCAAGCATGGTCGTCCGAGTTGTTAGTATGGGTGGGACCCTGGAGTGATAAATCCATCCGAGGCTCTGGTTGGTTTTCGGCGAGCGCTTTACTGAACACGGCAAGGTCGTCTTTGCGGCGTTGCTGATGCAGGAGGACAAGTAAGTACGCCGTGTGTTTTGCTTCCCGCATGGTCTCGGTGTCGTAAATGGAAGCAACCAGTCCCACGGTCTGGATTGCGTCGGGAAGTATGGCGAGAGATGAACGCGTATCCATGATGAGCAGTACACATATGATATGGAACGGCACATTGGCGACTTGGTGCCAAGGAGAGCAGTCCTGGACCATACTCCGCGCGCACCCAAGAGCTTTTCTCAGCAGGTCAAGAACCTGTTCTGCCAGATTCGACATGTCCAAGTTCTGTGAGAGAATACGGCGGACTAGGCACAGTACAAGATTGGTCTGGGCCATGACGGAGGGTGACTGGGTGTGCGACCCGTTCAGTATGCTGGAGAGAATCGATAGAAGACCAGAATCTTCTGCTGCTACACTTGGGTCGAGACTGACAGACGTAGGGAGGAGCCTGATGAGCTCGGCCGTGTAGTCGCCCGGCCTCGGTGCGGGCGGTAGAGGCAAGTCATGTTTCTGAAACAATACGCGAGAGAGTCCGAGGTCGAACGACGTCCATGCATTCAGGTGATGCGAGACTCCTACTATTCTCCTCTTCAGGTCCGGATCACATTGCGCACTAGGAGGGAAGCTGGATGTATAGACTGCATCCGTATCGGAATCCGAGTGTAGACCCAAGGCTTCGATCAGATGCATCAAGGTGCTGCTAGCGATCCAAGTAGCATGCGGGGAATCGGTTAACCGCAGATGGATGGTCCGCAGCAGCCAACCCGTCAGAAGATCGAGGGAGGGCGACACCGAGAGGATGTGGCTGTCGAGGGTGGACCGGGCCGATTGTACCAGGTGCAGCTCCGTGACGGTGCAGTTGCGCTGGGAGAACAGACAGCCGAGCGCGGCAACCCCTGCCAAAACGCTGTCGTATACGCTCGGTCTCGGCTCCGACGTCCATCGCGAATTGAGCCGTTCGAAGAACTGCCGCCTGTCGATGAACCCATAACACGGGTCCAGCTTGTCGAAGTAGACTTGAGCCAAAACCTGGTGGATTGTGTCAATGATTAGGCGGACAACTGACTTAGCTCGATTGAGACTTCACTTACCTTCATGTGGTCGAGCGAGGTAATCTCAGTAATCTGGAGAGCAGTAGCAGCAGGAATGGCTGAAGATAACTGTCTTGCACCAATGTTCCACCCGAAGAGGTTGAGCCTGGGAGCCCGGGTCGGGTCCATCTTGAGCCCCAGTCTCCTCACCGTGGTGGCTCCGGAGTTGGCTTCGACCCGGCGACGGAGTCCATCATGGGCAGAGGCAGCTGTATCTGGCGTCGCACAGGTTGTAGGGGTGACTACGTCAAAGCGCAGAGGTCCAGACACGACACTCGGTGGTCTCGGTGAGACCTGCGCTGGTGTTTGGGACGAGGATTGCCGGACTTGGTAGCTGCACTCATACCCCCACTGGCTGCAAGTGGAACAGGGAGGGTCCCGGCCGTCGCATTTCCGCTTGCGCTCGCGGCAGGGCTGACAGGCGAGACGGGCACGTTTCCGTTTCGGAGATTCCATATCGGAACGATTGGCAGATAGGTACTTTGTGGTGGACGGATAGCAGCAGGTGCGGGGGAGCAAAGGTTTGCGGGTATTGCGGGAAGTTGGACTTTGCCGCCAAGAAGGTTGGGCCGGGGGTGTTCCAAGGCGTTTCCCCATTGGTCCGCAGATAGACCCCGGTGTTTAGGTAAGCGACATTGGGTTCTTTGTTGATCGATGTACGTATCTGGTCGTATTTGGACTAGCCTAAAGTATATGCAGGCAAGAGGCTTTGGTCGTTCTTACCCCCTGCGTCAGAAGGCATATCTCATAGGTGGGCTCAACGCCTACACATACAAACGCAAGGGAGTCGCTTACCCAATAGTAGAAGACTGCGTCTAGCCTGCCAAATTTATAGATCAGACAAATGGAGGTTGACGTGCAATGACAGCAGTCCCTGGCGGCTGACAGGTGGTTATCCGAAGCAGCCAACTGCACAGCCAATTCCGAGGCGACGTCATGCCTTTCAAATCCTCCGTTAGTAGTCATCACCTTTTTGAATCGCTACCACGTATCTGGAAGCCCCTCGACATTTTTCCCATTTCCCAAATAGATTCTTTCTTGTTTGACTGGCAAAGGGTCGAATCGAACGTGTCAAGACACTTTTACAGCATCACTTCTGCAGCACTAGCACAGTAAACCCTCCAATGGCGTCCAGCACGGAACACGTCTTCACTCAATATGTTCTCGAAAACAGCCGGTGCGCTCACAAGGTTCAAGCCATCCAAGTACTAGTGTCGCTGACTTCGTCACCCAAACGATAGCCTGAACCTGATGGACCGGCTTTGGGCCAAGCTGTTCGGGTATCGGTTTCACCCAAAGATCCCACGCGACAACATTGCCAGAGTGGCCGATGTAGGCACCGGGACCGCGTATGTGTGCTCCATGAACTTTCCTGCTCCAATTCAACGTCAACTTGCACTGACCGTTCACCATAAACTGAACAGCATTTGGCTGCTTGAAGCCAGCACGGATCTCCCCGAAGGAGCGCAGCTGGACGGTCTCGACGTCTCGTTGGACTCCGCCCCGCCGGCCGGCCTTGTCCCAGCCAACATCCGATACCAACGCTGGGACGTCAAAGAGGCCGTCCCCGAGAACCTGGTGGGCGTCTACGACGTCATCCACGTCCGTTTCTTCTTCTTCGTCCTGGTGGACGACGATATCGCCAGTGTGCTTGCAAAGCTATTCCAAATGCTGAGTACGATTCACGAGCCCCAACGGTCCGAACCAAAAGGTATCAGTGATCAGCAGCTCGACTGACAATGAGACAGAGCCAGGTGGCTACATCCAATGGGAGGAATCAGCCCCCGTCGAAACAGTGCGCATCGACAAGTCGCGCCCGGAGGACTCGACGGACCAGCTCTGGAGCCTCTACAACCTTCTCCAGGCGCAAGACCCGCGCCTCCAGCCGACCTGGCCGAACCGGCTGCCGACGCTCTTCGCCGAGGCCGGGTTCGTCGATGTCGAGCAGGACGAGCGGTACGCGCCGCCCCTCCTCGCCTTCCAGATCCACGAAGCCAACCTCATCATCTACGAGCGCATCGCTCGCACCACTAAGAGCGAGCACGTGGCGGCAGAGCTGCGGCGGATCCTCCCAGGGGCCCTGGACGAGACGCGGAAGGGGGCCTATACGACTTTGCTCCGGTATACCTGGATCGGGAGGAAGCCATAGACCAAAATGGGACGTATTGTAGTCATAAAAAACCGTCATGGGGTTCCAATGGGTAGGTCGAGGTAGCTTGGCCTTTTTTGTTTTTGTTTTCAGCACTCAAGGAGATGAGGCCTTGTGCTCTTGAAGATTACTAGGCTTAAAGGTATAAAGGTTGTGTTGTTAGAACAAACGCTGACCTCGGTCTAAAAGCCGAACATTCATATGACCCTGGTCTTTTTAGGTACCAGTAAAATCATGATTGGGACCCGTCGAGGAACTTTCTTTGTTTTGAGCCAAGCCGGCCTTCTCTCCGCAGTGGTTGTCGGAGACAGCAGCGATGTGACCTTTGTCCTTGGCTCAGCTTGGCATCATCTCGCCCAGCATCCACTTCCGCGCATCTCCCCGCATTATGTAGCGTGATATACGAACCCTTTACCCCGTGGGGAAAACCAATGAACTGCCGGGCCCTACTTCGTGTGCGGGGGCAAAGCGCTTGGCGTTGCGGACGAGGGAGAGCAGTATAGATATAGAGACTCGGTACTCGCATTGCTCCCGACTACTTATTCACCCCAGACTGACGTGAAATCTTCAGTTGCCATATAAGAAGCCGAAGCCAAAGCAGCCGCATCACTACCAACAATGGGCGGCGGCACATCACTCTGGGCCTCTCCCGACTGGAAGAAGGATCCCCGAGAAATCTTCAACCGGAAGCTACTATTACTCGGCATCACGGTCGCGTTCGCCGGCTGCTCGTATGGGTTCGATCAAGGAAATATCGGAGGCGTCCTCACCTTCCAGAGCTTTCGCCATGCTATGGGGTTTGATGGACTGAGTGAGGCGGAAGTCAGCGCCAGAGGTGAGTACCGCCCAGGAATCCCGCACACACCTATACTGATAACTACCATGCAGAGGGAAATATAGCAGCCATGTGTCAGTCAGATCTATCAAACCTATCTGTTCCGATCCGGTACCCAAGATAGAACAGTCCAGCTGACACCATCATGCCTCGCAGTGGCCGCCGGCGGAACCGGTGGCGCCCTAGCCGCCGCGCCCCTCTCCGACTTCCTCGGCCGCAAGAAAGCCGTCACCCTCGCCGCCGCCCTGTTCCTGGTCGGGTGCGCTATGCAAGAGGTGCCGAACCTAGGCGTCTTCTACGCGGGCCGCTTCCTCGGCGGCCTCGCCATCGGGGCCACCTCCATGCTGGCGCCCCAGTACCTGGCCGAAAACTCGCCCAAGTCGGTACGCGGCAGCCTGACCACGTCCTACAACCTGATGATCGTCGTCGCGCTGGCGCTGGCGTTCTGGACCAACTACGGGGTCTCCAAGTGGCCGCAGGATCCGGAGAACTATTTGCAGTGGCAGTTGGCGCTCGGGATCCAGCTCATTCCTGGGGTTTTTTTGTTTGTTTTGATCTGGTGTAAGTGCTCGTTCCTGAAATGACACTGTGGAATCTGAACATTTTGATAGTTGTCATCGAAACTCCACGCGCTCTGATATCAAAAGGGAAACGTGAGCTAGGGCTCCGCAACCTTTGCAAACTTCGAGGCCTGCCCGAAAATCACCCCTACGTCCGGGGCGAGTACCTGGAGATCTGTGCTCAAGCCGACGCCGAGCAGGAGAAGGTCAAGGGTGAGTTTCTTCCACTTGTCCCGACCGTTTTCGGTGACACCCTACTGACTACTCAACACCAGGCCAATCATACTGGGTCATCCTCAAAGAGATCCTCTTCGTCGCCAGCAACCGCCGCCGGCTCTTCCTTGCAGTCACGCTCTTCGTCTTCCACAAGCTGACGGGCACCGACAGCCTCAACTACTTCGCGCCGCAGATATTCTCCATGGTGGGCGTCCCCAAGGGTTCCGGATCGCTGCTGACCACGGGCGTCTACGGCATCGTCAAGGTCGTCACGACCCTGGCCTACGTGACTGTCATCGTGGATCGCATCGGGCGGCGGCTCCCGCTCATCGTCGGCGCCCTTATCCAAGGGACCGCGATGCTGTACCTCGCCCTCTTCATCAAGTTCGCCAAGCCCGAAGAAGGAGGTGGAACTTCGGCTGGTGGCATTGTTGGTGTTGTATGGTATACTTACTCCAAACCCCTGCCCCTATTTCTCTGTTTTGGGAGGCCGTTTAGTTGACGCACGGGCCGCCCCCTATCTCAGGATCTACGCCTACGCTTTCGGTTGGTCGTTCGGCCACTGTGTGGCGCCCTACGTGGTGGCGGCGGAAATCTTCCCGGCTCGCATCCGATCTGTGTGCATGGCCATCTGCCTCTTCAGCAACTGGATCGTCAACTACGGCATCACCTCGGCCACGCCGCATATGATCAGAAGTGTAAGCATGCACAGCTACCCATAACTACTCGGTCCTAAGATGGGAAACTAACATGCCATGATGCGCACTAGATGGGATGGGGTACGTTCCTTTTCTTCGCCATCTCGACGTACGTCGGCGTCGGCTTCATCTACCTCTGCCTTCCGGAGCTCAAGGGCCGCAGCCTCGAGTCCATGGACGACCTGTTCGACCGGTCTATCTGGACCATGTGGAAGCATGCGTATCCGACTGAGGAGGAGAAGGTCCGGCACGGCGTCCAGGACATGCTGGATCAGGACGCGAAGTTGCAGGGGCTGGATGACGATGGGGCAAAGTCATTAGCTACACACAAAGAAAGCAAAGTATAAGCGCGGACAGGGAGCATAAGTCAACAAGTGGGACGGAAGGTAAATTTGTTGAAATTGAATTAATCAGCTTGAGGAATAATCCCTGGCTACCTTGTACTCTGTGATTTCAAGAATACAGTAGGGAATCGTGTATGACCGGGACGAATGAGAAGAGATTACACCGAAAACACTGCTTGAAGTTCTCCATATGCAAGGAACGCCGCAAATTACCAGAAGTATCCTCCTCACCACGGATATTCCATCGTGGAAAGACAATGAACGTCCGCATGTTAGATACCACGGTTTCGTTCTGATCCCACACCTGTATCATCTAGCCCCTTGATAATGTGCGTCAGCTTGTTGAGCGTATTGATCCGAGGCGGATGTGATTCCAGGTTGCAATTCTTGCGCTCCGAGAGGTGAATGCAGAAAATCCCCAGCTCCATCGCCGGTTTCATGTCTCGCTCCTCACTGTCGCCTATGTAGACCATGTCAGAAGCCGAAATGTTGAGTTCATCCAGCACCGCTTGGTACAGACCGTCCGTCTTGCTCAGCCCGGAAAGGTGCGAAGCAGCGAAGACATGCACATAATCTGCCAGTTTTAGCTGGTTAAGCGTCCGTTCCAGTGCACCCTTCAGGCCCTCGGTGATGAAAGCGACGTTCTTGTCCAAACCGTCGAGTGTGGCGAGAAGCTGAAACGCACCACTCTTCGGTTCCAGGGACTCGGTCATGGTCTCTGCATACAGTTCCAGCAGTTGGCCCATGTCCTCGGGTTCGAGTCCAAAGGAGAAACGGTCGGCCAGAAAGCGAAAACGCTCCATTGTGTGCTCGGTCGAGGTCCTCCCGTCAGCGAAAGTCTTGGAAACTGAACTTCGAAGGACATCACTATATGCAGACCTCAAATCCGAAAGAGGAATCCTTGATACCTGATGCATGTATTGCAAGGCCACATCCCTGGCCTTGGAAGATGCTCGGCGAAACTCGTGCAGAGTATCGTCGAGGTCGAATGCAATCCATTCCTTCTTCAAAATAGTGTCGCGAAGGACTCGAACGGAGTCGCCCCAATATGATATGTACCGGTGTCCAATCATGCTTTCAAGTGTGTTCTTCTCGTCGTTAGTGGCCAAGTCGTAGTATGGCTCGTCTTGGACGATGCTGTTGTCCTCTATGACATCATAGATATCGTGCGGAGGGCGATAAAGGCCTATCTTTCTCATGCCCCTACGTAAGAAAGGGAAGCCAAACCTGGCGGGTCTCAGCATATTGTATGTGAACTGGATGTTCCAGAGGTCGCAGACTGCCGTAACTTCCTTGCGAGGATTCTCTGTCAACCTCTCGTACAGCACGCAAAGTCCGAGACACGAGTCCCACAGGCGAGAGACTCTGTCCAAGCAATGGACCAGTCCCTGCCATTCGTTGCGTTCGTCTTTCTTCCAGAGGTCCAAGACGCGTATGGGGTCACGTATGCAGAAGACAGGTGAACCTAGTTTCCTTCGCGACGGTCCTGCATACGCGGCTGAGCTCGGGTCGCATCTTTCGAGGCTGTCCTCTCCAAAGTGGTAGAAGTCGCTGCATGGTTCGACTGCGTATACTACGACTTGCTTCCCCTCGACAGAAGTGGCGCTGGAGAGCATGTATTTCTTCCGGCTGTCCAAGTCCCCCAGAACAAACTCGACCTCTGCAGGAGAGGCATCCTTTGGCGACCGGCGACATAGCACCGCACACGACTTAGATTCGGCCAAGATCCTCAGCAATAGCGTAGACCCACTCCCAGGGAAGCCAACGATATGGCATGCGTCTAGGTGAGATAGGGTCTCCATGGTGGTTGCCGTTCGCGAGTGTTTTGATCTAGTGTTGTGAAGATCACCAGAGGCATTTCGTTTGCCAGCTAGTCGTGGGTGTTCAGATTCCATTTTTCAAAGTTTTCCAGATAATCTCAGGAAAGATGAGTAGTAATTCCACTGACGACACACTATGTTGAGAAAAGGCGGGGTGGGACAAATTACATTAAGATCCCATTGATACTTCCTGCCGCGGCTAGGTTTACCTGTTAGTCATCACACGATCCTCCTTGAAATCTAAATTACCCCTTTTGGTGGAAACGTGTTTCATGGAACCTTTCCTCGGGTCCAGCCAACGAATCTTCCAGCCAGCTGTAGGCTCACAAGTAGCAAACTCTACGGATTACCGAATCAAATCACCCAGAGAGATGTGAAATAACCATTGCCATACTCACCTAAACAGGGATGTTACACAACTAACACGCCACAGGGGATGCCTTGCATGCACATCTGCGGGTCTGACTTGGCGTCTTATTAAACGCACCTAGCGCGGCAGCGCAAGGCAGAGTTTAGTTCAAAAAGTACATCGGATACCTAGGACACGCCATAGCACCAAAAGTCGTACGACTCTGTGTGATCCAAGACCCAGTACCAATATTTTGTGCAGCGCCAGGGGTAAGGGGGTTGTGAGATCTGATGTGTGCTAAAGCTAACAACGAGTGGGCAAAACCTTCGACTTCGGCCATTTTCCAACGCACTGAGGGTTTCCATCTTGCACGTCCAGATTTATCCGGCCGTGATCCGTCTCATATGCAGCCTCGATAACCTCGGGCCCCTCGAACAGCCGCGAGACCTCCTCGAGCTGCAGCCCCTTAGTCTCAGGAAAAGTAAAGTAGACGACCGCGCCGAAGAAAACGTCCCAAGCGGCGTTGATAAAGTAAAACCTCCAGCCTAGGTCCTCCATGGCGTAGCTCATGGCGAAGGAGCACAGCAGCCCGAACCCGCTGTCGAAGAAGCGGAAGACGGCGATGCCCGCAGCCCGCAGCTTGTACTGCGAGATCTCGGACGGGTACAAGCTCGTCATGGGCGTGATGGCGAAGGAGTAGAAGCCCTGGAATAGGAAGATGACGGCGATGGTGCTGTAGATGCCGGCCTCGTTGTCGGTTTGTCCGTATGCTTCCAGTGGGGTAAACATTATGTTAGTGACATGTGCGTGTTAGAATAAACGTTTTGGTTATGCTAGCATACCTTTTATTAGCCCGCCAATGACTAAAAGGCACACAATCATGCCCGCCATGGATATGAGCGCCTGCTGCCTCCTGCCAATGACATCCAACATGAAGCTACCGACCAAGGCCACCAAGAAGCACCAGCAGTTCAGCCCGACATTGATCTGCAGCTGCGTGTTGGTGTCGGTGACGCCGGCCTGGTCCAGGATGCGCGTGAGGTAGTAGGAGATGATGAAGTTGCCCAGCGTGCTGATCATGGTGCCGAACGTCACGAGGATGAGCAGCCGCCGGCGGTTGGGCGGCGTGGCGAGCAGCTCCCGCCATGCATTGCGAGGGTAGGCCTCCTCTTCCTTCTGCATCACGAGCTTGATGTCACGGAGTGCTGCTTCCCCCGTCGTATCGGCGCTCTGGGCGGCGGAGGCGGCGGAGCTGCATCCTTGCATTATGGCGAGCACCTCCTTTGCATGTGCGTCCTGACCCTTGCCGATGAGCCAGCGGGGAGATTCGGGGACAAACGGGAGAAGACAGATGGCGAGAAGGCTGGGAACCAACTGCAAGAGCGAGGGAAGGCGCCATGCCCTATTCGAGATGTGAGAAGTGAATCAAAGAGTCGGTGGACTACTGGGTCGGTGCATAGGCACTCACCAAGTAGACTGGATACCCTGACTCCCGTAGTTGACCACAGCCGAAATCAAGCTACCGACGTAGAAACAAGAAAAGAAGAGCCCGAGGATCCTCCCACGCGTCTGCGCCGGCAGCAGCTCAGCCAGCAAGACGGGCGCTGAAGCGTTGCTGATGGCCGACCCGAACCCGACGACGATGCGCGCCACGACGAACATGGCGATGTGCCGGGCCGCAGCCTGGAGCGCGACGCCCACGATGGTGATGAGGGACGCGACCAAGATGCCCTTTTTGCGGCCCAGGCCGTCGGCGACCGGCTGCACCACCGGGGCGCCCAGGATGGCGCCTATCCAGGAGGCCGCATTGTTCAGGCCCACCGTGGCCGTCGTCAGCTGGAAGTACTCGGTGTAGGAAGGGAGGATGAGCAGGCCGTTCATCACGGAGCTGTCGTAGCCGAGTGTCTGAGAAAGGTGAGTACATTGGTCGTTTGGAAGCTGGAAAGAAGCTCCGATCGACGTACTGCAGAGTTCACTACCGCAACAGTGACGAGCAGTGATGTTAATAGCGAGAGGTCGGAAGGGACAAGGTTGGAGACATATTTCCTCCGGCATTCGGCCATCTCGTAATAATAGCGTCAAAGTAGTCTTCAAACGCGGGCTGTGATCAGTATGAAAAGACGGCAAATGGTCGAGAGCAAGCGCTTTAGTTATTGCTTGGGACATATGCCATACTTGACAAGCCCGGTGTTAGAGAGCATTCGGCGACCATGTTCCGATCCGTATGTCCCAGATCTACTACGTACGAGAGATTTCTGGGGTGTAGATCGATGCATATCTCCCAAACCCTGTCAAGCATTCTCCCTCCTTGGCCAGGCCGGGTGCACTTAAAGTAGATGGTCTGCAGCTGGATAAGAGAAGCTCCAACTAAAGGCTGATTTGCTGAGGCCTATCATACCAAACCTTTCGGCGATGCGCGTCCGACGGGAGTGATCCCGATCACCCCGCACTCGTCTCTACCCCATACCCTTGACGCCAGATAGCAACCCTGGGCGCCGATCGTGTGCATATATATGTTCATTTAAATTCCGTTTGCCTCACGTGCATAGTCATTGGTCGACCAAAATACATTTCGACTTGTTTCGCGGAGTGTCGGCGGCACACCGGAGGATCATCCAAAAACCCGCTCTGGGTCCCGAAACTGTACGACCCCCGACTTCTGCACGGGGGCCCGGCGATCGCAGTTTCTCGGGGCGATACAATGAGTTCGGCTTGTGGAACCTGGGACTTGACCAGGATGCGAATCAGCAGATATGTACCTCTCAAAGCCAGCGCACGTTCCAGGGGTTGGCCACGCTCATGCGGGCGGGACCGTGCTGCTCTTGACAAATGTCCGTCCCGCTGCGGCACATATGTATGTTATTACGAACCATATTCCAGGCCGTGGCCGAGTAACCGTATATGGGGCTTATGATACAAGTCCGTCGCGTTGCTGCCGTCCATGTTGCTGCAGTACGTGGGGGTAAATGCCGCTCATGGGGTAAATATGGGACACCCCACCCTTATCAGTAAAAGGGGGTCTGGTTACGGGGGTGCCAAGGCGCACCCTTGGCGTTTGTCGAATCTGTGCAGTATATTCCTCATCCGGACAAGATCGTGCAGCCAGAGCGACCTAAAACAGTCGATAGGTCACAGAACAGGATAACCGCAATGCTTTGGACGGCCACTAGTCTTCAGATGGTAGCTAAAAAGCTCGGACTTACGGATATAAGCACACTTGAGACGGGACTGAAAACACTTGACGAGTCAGGATTGGAGACGGGAGTAGCCGCAACCGTTGAGTGAGCTTAACTCGACCCCTGCATATGCTGCGTTCTATCAAGGAGCTTAAATAAGTATATATGAGCCCTCAGAACTGGCATTGGGATGAGAAATCTGGCATACCAACAACGACTTTCATTCCACTGCCATATAAACGACAACACAGGCACTAAGCATACATACCTTACATACGAGTAGCACGACTTTGAAGATCCGACAAAGAAATAAAAATGAGCAACAACGGATCGTCCCCCCACGTCCTGATATTGGGCGCAGGCCTGGGTGGTCTCAGTCTCGCCCAAGCTCTGCGCAAGCGCGGAATGTCATATGAGATCTTCGAGCGCGACACGCACGACACCGAGCGACGCCAAGGATGGACAGTCTCGGTACACAGGTGAGAAAAACAAACCTGCAGGTACCTGTGCTTCCCGACGACGCTGATGATGTCCTGAAACAAAACAGCATGATAGACGACATGAAAGAGTCGGTCGCCGACGACATGCCCCGCTTCACCACGGTGGACCACCTGGACACGGTAGCCATCCCGTGCGAGTTCGCGTACTTCAAGCACGACAGCAACGAGAAGATGGGCCTGCGGGACGACGGCAGCCAGCAGTACATATGGGCGAACCGCGCGACGCTGCGCAAGTGGCTGGCCACTCACATCACCATCCAATACGACAAGCGGGCGGTTCGCATCGAAGAGGGCGATAAGAAGGTTACGGTCCACTTCCAGGACGGGTCCTCGGCCACAGGGGACATACTTGTCGGGGCCGAGGGCGTGGGCAGCATGAGTACGTCGACCCCTATTCCACCCTTTTCCCTAAGCCGTTTGGTGATACTGCGCCATTTGCGATACCGCTTACTGATTTCCCTCAAGCCCGAAAACACATCCTAAAAGGCAAAGACCTCGTGCAATCCGAAACCTCGTACCTCGTCAGCGGCGACGTCCACCTCAACAAAGAAGAAATGGAAGAGCAGATGTCCCTCTCGCACTCGGGCTTCATCGTCGAGTTCCCGGGCGCCGAGGACGGCAAGCCCTACCACCTCTTCATGTCGCTCGACACCATCACGCCCACCGAGGGCGGCGGCCGGCCCGGCCAGTCGGGCGCCGACTACTACTTCCA
Source organism: Arthrinium phaeospermum (assembly GCA_006503535.1). NCBI lineage: Eukaryota > Fungi > Ascomycota > Sordariomycetes > Amphisphaeriales > Apiosporaceae > Arthrinium > Arthrinium phaeospermum. Next base: position 1,942,876 of record QYRS01000012.1, read on the forward strand.
CCTGACGTGCAACGACGAAAACGCCAACCGCGACGACTTCTGGACCTACTCGGCCACGGCTGAGCAGCTGCACGACTTCCTCCGCCGGCAGTGCCGGGACCTGCCGCCCCGGTTCCGCGGCGTCCTCGACAAGGCGACGGTGGAGCGCATGAAGTGTCCGCCGGTCCGGCTCAACACACTCATCATGGAGTCTTTGCCGGTGAGCCGGGTGACGCTTCTTGGCGACGCGGCGCGTAAGTGGACGATCACTTTCCCCGTACTACCTACCTAATCATTCACTAACACCCCGTCCCAGACTGCATGACCCCATTCCGCGGCGAAGGCGGCTGCCACGCCATGAAAGACGGCCTCGACCTGGCCCGGGCCATCGGCCAGATCGACAACGGCGACGAGCAGGGCCTGCGGGACGCCCTGGACGCCTACCAGAAGGTGATGCTCGAGCGCGGGTGCGGCGCGGCGGCGGCGTCGAGCAAGGAGTACTCGGGGGAGATCGACTTTGAGAAGCCCGAGAGCCGGTCGCTGGCGGGGCAGCCCATGGTGGCGCTGCCGCAGGAGAGGGTCGTTATATGCTAGAGCTGGTTTGCCGACACGTTTTGTTTGAGCAAGAGTGGCACGGCACGTAGACTGTAGTCCAGTATTACTTAATTGATATCTATTAATCTGATATCGACCCCATGGCTCCGGCAGATCGCAGTCCCTATCGCATGAGTAAAAGGGTGTCCCAAGGTAAACGCTTGGGATGATTTCCGTGGCATCAACCCAGTTTGATCTCGGCCCATTCCTTGTTGCGAAAGGCCGCCTTAAACACCTTGCCAAGGCCACGTCTCTCCCAGCCCTCTTTCATGGTCTCTCTGCAGGAGCAAGACGTAGTACAGATCCCACTCCGACTCGTGCCGCTCTTTAGGGATGTAGTAATTCCAGGTCGGGCACTCTCTCAGAGTGAATGCTTTCGCATCCGAGATGGCAATGAAAGGGACGTCGTCCTCGTCCTCATCCAGGGAACGGATCGGGAAATCGTCCAAAATGGCGGACCCACACCAGTCCCCGTTGTCGTCCAGAATGTCGCATTCGCGCACGGTGGTGACTTTGGGTATCTCCTCGGCGCTTGTATCGTTCTCTGTATTGGCAGTTAGATCCGCGGCGGCAGGAGATGACAATGGTGCTGTAGCCTCGTCTCGGATGATCACGGATAGCCATTTGCGCCATGTGAAGAATTGCAGGATGGGCATATACTGGCTGTCGGCCTCTGTCTCCCCAATGGAATCATTTCGTATAACCCCAAACGGGTTGTCGGGCAGGATGGACTTGAACATGTTATCATCGGCCCTCGGAAACCCGGGAGGGATGAGTCGGCCATATCGATCTCTATACGGCAGGCGTCTGTTGCTCAGGTCGGAGCCGTTCGCATCGCCGTCCCATGCGAGCTGAGCCGGCCCATATCTGGGTAAACCAGGATCACGAGCACCTTCATCGCTGTCGCTGGAAGACGCGGCGTTGGTCTGAACGGGTCCTTGTTTTTGGCCCAGTTCGGGATTTCGTGTCCTCGTCATTCTGTCAATTCCGATGCTAGGTGGTCGAGTAACGTATTCTTTATTCCCAACTCGAATCTTGTCATATGTCACCGAGTTGCGACGTTGTCCTTCCACGTGGTCGTTGAATAAATCATTGATTGTGCCATACGAAGCATGCCGCGTCGGATCTTTTGCACTGCTACTAGTGTCAAAATCTGGGTCACTAGAAGTCCCTATATTGAGTCAGTCTTCATCACACTCCATGATCGGTCGATTTCCTTTCTCAGAATCTCTTCGATGATAGAAGGCGGTTATCTTACAGATACTGTTGGGCTCAGTATTTATTGTAACGTGTCCTAGGTTTCCGGTCATTAATCTCGCTCATCGTACTGGTAAGAAGGATTTCGCGCAGGAGTCTCACTTTTGCCGCTGTCTCTTACTGGCCGATCATTCGGGTACAGATTGTCGGCGTGTTGTTTTTCCCTAGTGTGAAACCGGGTCGCCTTCTTGCGATAGGTGTAACCATGACTGCGTGCTTCTTCCTCGGCTGCTTGCATCTTTCCCGCAGGGCTTGGCAGCTTTGGAACATCCTCTGCAGGTCGACTGACAACCTTCGCCTCGTTCGTACTCCGGGTGCTGTAGCCTTGCCACTTTTTGTTGTCCTGATAATCACCTCTGGGAATGGTTGACAGCTCGGACTCGCTTGTACGCTGCATGGTCTCCCACAGAGGTCGAAGATGCCCCTTTTCATTGCGAACATACCACTGAATCCAAGTATGATGCTTGAGCCAATCGCGTATACTGGTCAAACACCCGTCGACACTGTCCAAGTGATATTCGACCTTTCCACCCTCCCAACCAGACCATGACCATGTGGGAAAAGTCCTGTCCTCCTTGGAAGAGTGACTCATCTGGCACGAACAGTTGCCGTTCAAGTCTTGGGTACATCCCTTTGTGCCAGACGCGGCGACTCGGTCCGGTCGTCTCAATGTAATAGGCTGGGTCGGAGACCAAAGCAAGGCGAGGTCAAAGTGCGAGATGGGCAGGTTAAATAGCAACGGCGCTCTCAGATATCGACCAAGAAGCCACGATATGCCCCGAAATGCCGCTAATATGTCGCTCGCCTTGGTCAGCCGGCGGCCAGTATACATGGAAACATACTTCATGTAACACCAGATGGGCCGTTGTTGGATCTCTTGAAGCGGCTGAATCGATGAGTTCATTAGATCTAGTGATGCCCCACTGTTCTGTACTTTGCTGTAGGTGTCTTGAGATAGACTGTTGGCTCTGCACTGAAAGTAGACTCGGTTTTCGGCAAATATCAGACACCTGCGCGAGAGGATTCGTTCCTGAAAAGTCCATGCACGTGTGTTCCATGTTGAATCGTTGACCACTGCTTCTAAGGGCCTTGTGACCATGAGGCACATGTCGGGGGTGCATTGTAGCCTGATCGGATCTGTGTCGGTCGAGGGGTGCCTCATTGGGTCCCCTCTATCCTGGTCGGGCCTCAAGGTAGACCAGGCCGCTCTGAGGCCGGCAGAACAGTCCTCACCTTCAGCTGCACAGATAGTGAAAAGAGCATTGCCATAGATCAGGTGCATAGCTTCGGAGTTCAGTTTCCAAGAATTGCCACTGTCCTGAACTATACAGAAAGCATCGATCCACAGATAACGATATCCCAGGCATCTGACCAGCTCAATGCTATCATGGATTGTACCTGGAAGTCTTGGCCAGACTTTTTCGAGGCCACCTCGTTCGATATATTGCATGACTGTCGTTCGAGTTGAGACATAATCTGATTCTCCTCGTGTTTCCTGGCCCCAAACGTAGCTCAAAGCCACATAAGGATCAGGCTGTCCGTCTTTGACTGGAAGTTCTTTGAGTTGCATGTCAACCACATCGATGACTCCAAAGTACGTTTCGTCCACAAGGGACTTGAACTGTTTCGCGTTATGGTGTGTCTCCGTGCAGCTGCCTTGATGTTCGTCGAGACATGTCCCTAGCCAGGTTTTTATCAATGCTTGGACCTCTGTATCTGTGTCAAGCGTCTGGGTCGGATTGCTAAGTTGGCCGGGTGTTTGCCGTCTTGAGTCTGTTTCTGACCGTGCTGAGCTCTGTGGAGGTACAAAGACGATGTAGACGTTCTGGGATTTGCCGTTTGCTTCTGTCCAGCTGAGGCGTATGCGACGTGAGCTTTTCGCCAACACAGAACTCCTTGAGTCCTCCTGCCGCCTGTCAATTTCCCAGCATAGCGAGCATGCGGTCGACCCGTTGACATTGCCCGAGCCGTACCGTTGCATAGCCATGTACAGCAACTCGCAAAAGGCACATCGAGACATGGACGAATGTAGTTCCTCAAGCTTGGCGAAATCTTTCAAATTTCTCCCCGAATTGATACGCAATCTGGAGCCAGACTTTGGCAGATGAGTAGACGACCTCTCGCGAGATATCGCAAGTGGACAGTTCCCAAAGACGAAACGGTCGACGCTCAAATCGAGCGACTCGCATCTTGTACATAGTGTTTGCCCCTGGTATCAAATTAGCTTAGGCGAGGAAAGGTGAAGAACCAGAGTGCATTACCTTGATTGCCGCTTGAGCCACGTCGCCTTCCATTGTGGTTGATGCCTCGGAGGAGGATAGTAATCGTAGCGTCGCAACTGGGAACTAGTCGTATCATGGAATGCTTCCTCCGCAAGATAGATTGATCCTAAAGTGATTGGTAACGGGGCTTTGGTGTAAGGGTCCGGACTACGTGCAAGTTTGGAAGATAAGGTGGAATAATAGAAGCTGAGGGGTAAGCAGGCGTCGTCACGGAATCTCACTCCGCCAAGGAGATCTGCCCCCGCCCGGTCACATCATTATCGATGCATTCTAAGCCAGCAGCTCGCATACTTAGTGGGTCATCTTTATTGCATCTTGCAATGTGGCCGCACTGGATTGGCGGGGTTCTCGTTTCCTGGCAGCTGTATTGTGAAGGTACATTAGAGATGCATATTGATGTTCTTGGTAAAATGGCCTGTCCCTTACTCCTCCGTGACCGTTATCGTGACCTTTACCTGATCAACAATATCCGCAATATCCCGCCACCCCGAGTTCGGGTCGTGGTTCTTCCACGCGGCTTCGAACTCTCCATTGCATATGACACACAGCTGCAGCCCGCCGCCGTCTGTGGACCCGGGCCTCGGGATCAAACCCACCACCGAAGGGTTCACCAAGTCGAGCCCGACGTCACGGGCCGACTTCTCCCGCCCCGTCAAGTCCACCCGGACCAGCTTGTCGTCGTGCATGGTCACCAGGAAAGCCGCCGAGCCGTCCGGCAGCACCGCGAACCCGTCACAAGCCGGGAGGCGCTCGGCCACGATCTCGACCTCGCCTACCAAGCGCGGTGCCGTCTGCTTTCCCTCTGGCATGGCGACGCGAAACCTCCCCAGCACGTTTCGGCTGCTGTTGGTGAACCAGACGAGACCTTCGTCGTCTACGGACAGGCGGTTGATCCCGAAGAAATCCGCTTCTGTGGCAGGTTTGAAGGACGGGTGCGTCACGAGGACCTCGGCGACGCCCGTGGCCAAGTCGATGCTCTCGACGCGACATCGGGCCGAGTCCGTCACGAGAAGTATCCGATCGGATATGGTGGCAATGCTGAGATAGAAACCGGCATTGTCAAGCGACGCCACCTTTTCCCACTCTGAGCGGTCGCCGCCGCCAGTGCTGCCGAGGGAGAACCGCCAGACTTGGTAGTTGGAGACTCGGACGGCCTGCAGGTCGACAAGACCGACCAGCACGATAAACTCTTCGTCGTTCCCGGGGATGCCGCATATGTTGATAATGCCGTTGACACCGGGAGCCTCCTGAAACCTAGACAGCAGCCGGACCTCGTCCTCGCCATTTGCGCCAGCATCGACCTGGTATAGCTCCGGCTCGTCGGCCCGTGCCACCAGCAGGGAGCCGTCCGACAACACGGCAAACCCCTCGTACAGGCCGTTAGAAGGCAGCTGCGTCAGCAGACGGACCTTTGATTCCATGGTAAGGGAAAATATAAAATTCAAGGCGGGCGCGACTTCTATGTCGCGCAGCAGCTGGAAAGAAAGCAATTGGGCAGATCGGTCGTCGAGCAGGTCGTCACGAGGACCGAAGGTGGGGGAGCTTGGCGGCGGCCCGTCTTGACCCCTATCCAGCGAGGCGCCCAAGTGGGGGATGACGGATGGAGAAACTGTGTCCGATCGCCCGTCCCCAGGGCTTCCGAGATCACATCGCATGAAGGATCCGGGGCTGTGGCGCCCGTCTGGATGCCAGGGTTAGATGGCAAGCAGCCATCGTGGACCAATCGCAGATCAAGCTCATTGACGTACCATGCCCTGTCTTCCAGCTTGTCTTATGATCGTAATCTAGACCGCCGAGCACCTTGCATGCTCAGCTGGAGCATGACGAAGAAACCCCGCATGGCCAAGACGTGGGCAGCAAACACGGGCCGTTCCCAGCCAATAGCGAGACTTGGATAGCCACCATAGCAAACTTGAACATGGCCCCCCTGGCCCAGTAAGCTCGGGTAGCATACCCATAAAGAACTAACCGACTTGTCGAAATTGAGAAGGTGTCATGGCTCCTACGGAGATTATACACCAACGAGGCAGTCAGGCTAATGCGCCTTCTTCCAAGAAGGCTATGGCGTGATTTGAACTGCCCTAGGACGTCTAGAGACTCCATATGCAGCCTCTCCGGGTGGTATTATGTATACCTGATAAGATGTTTTATACCACGGTGCAACGGCCGGGCTGTCCACGTCAATCAGGCGAACGGGGTGGCTTGAGTCAGCCGCAGGCAGAGCGAATGATACCGTGCCGTTGCACTGCGATTGTGGATGTCTCTTCCTCGCCAGATCCTTGCATTCCGTAAGCAATGTCCGAAATGGCTCACCCAGGCTGCGAGGTGAATACCGTATTACTATCGTACTTCCCCCTTGCCTCCATAACAAAGGATTTGGGACGTCAGTGGATAAAGAGCAAACATAGTCAAATGTACCAACATAAGACAAGTCCTCACCTGATCTGAAACTCATCTTCATGGCGACTCGCCGGGGAATCGGAATCCAACTGGCAGAAGTTGTCCGCTGCAGGACCGCCTTCTCCAGTGTCGCCGGGAGGCCACTGTCGAGATCCATAGCCGATAGACGGCAGCCCTTGCAGCAATCGCGGCCCCTGAGTTCCGAACGAGACCAGATACTCTCGCAGCTCCATGGCCAGACGATCCGCATCCCGAACCTCCTGACGCGGGGCCCGGTGGAAGACTGGCCCTGCGAACTCAACCCCCACAGCTACACCGTCAGCGGCAAGATGACCAACATGCTTACTCGGTAGGGGGGGGGGGGGCATATATATCCATAACTTCGAGCCTGGACGCAGTGCTGATTTCAGACCGCTTCCTGAGGCAGATACTGCATGAACCCCATTCTTCGAGAGGCCCTCCAGAACGCGGACATCGACGGCCTCCTCGGCGGCTGGTACCCGCGCGCCAGCCTGGACCGGCTCGAGGCGCTGATTGTGTTCCAGAGCTGGATGTTCATCGTGGACGACATGCTGGACACCTTCTCCGACCACCGCAACTTTGTCAGTCGTACCGGCACCCCCCGCCGTCGCCGCCCCCAGCCAGGAAGGCAAGATTCTCACGATGCTAATCTGCTTTTTTTCTGTTCAGAACTCCTCAGAGCTCGAAGAGCTCCATAGCCAGACCATCGGCTACGTTTACCGGAGCCTCGGGCTCAGGGAGCCCGAGGGCTACGCGCGGAACACCTACACGGACCCAGCAGTCCTGGTCTACGCCGAGTTCGGGCGCGCCGTGGCCGAGAAATGCACCCTGTCGCAGAGGCAGCGGGTAGCTGCCGAGGCCAAGTTCACCTTTGACTGCTACCGGCTGGTAAGTTCCCATCAGGCGGACAAAGCAATGCGCCGTACAGAGACTCTCCCCCTTTGCCATCATCATGTCAATCCTTCCACTTTGGAACACCCCTGATCGAAGCCGCCTCGCAGGAATGGGAGAACCGCCTAAGCGGCCGTATGCCCACCCTCCCCTACTACCGCCACTACCGCCAAGGCAGCAGCTGCATCCGCCAAGTCGTCACCAACCTCGAGTACGCCAACGCCCTCACCCTGCCCGACGCCGTCATGCGCTCGCCCGAGCTGGACCGGCTCCAGCGCGCCGTCGTCGCGCGCCACTGGATCAACAACGACATCGTGAGCCTCGGCAAGGAGTTCCGCGCCGGCTTCCTCGACAACCTCGTCGTCCTGCTGGCCGGGGGCGACAACAGCAGCAGCAGCAACGCCGCCGCTGCCGCCGCTGCCGCCGGCGGCGGCGGTGGTGGCATGAACGCCCAGCGCGGCATCGATCTTGCCGTCGCCGAGCTCGACGCCGCGACCGACGCCATGCTCGAGGCCGAGGCGCACCTCCTGGATAAGTACTCTGGCACTGCTTATGGCGCCCAGATCGAGAAACTGACCTGGAACGCCAAAAACATGATCACCACTAACATGCGGTGGAGGTAAGGGACTTTTCGCATCACAAGAATCTTTCCTGGTTCTTTGCACTTGGCACTGACCCCTATTCCAGTTTCAACAATGCCAGGTACGGGTTTCTGGATCGAGAGCTCGACTCCGACGGAAATTATGTCATGATTTTGGGTCGCGAGGAAAGGGAAGCCCGGAATCAAACGGGCCGAGACGGTTCACAGCGGTGGGATAAGATTGAAGTTTTCAGGAGCAGGCAATACCAGCCAGAATTTTATCCAATCATGATACAACCGGCGTCTGCATTTGCGAGTCTTGGTTCTCGGTGTTGAGTCGACTAGAGTTAAGTGAATACGTGACGACACAATTTAATCCAAGGCGTCACTGTTCGTGGGGCAATTGGTGATCATAGATTATATATTAGGATTGTCTTCGATACTGCTCTACCGGAGGTATCATACACCATAAATACAACCTAAGCTCTGAAGCCCAAGCCTGGGATTCGGCTACGCAACGCCAGACTACTCAATACCACACTAATGCTGCTCAACGCCATTGCCAAACTAGCCCATACCGGATCCAGCTGCAAATGGCCACCTCGTGTCTCGATTGCGTAGAAGCATCCGGCGGCAAAAGGGATGGCCACCACATTGTACACCAGTGCCCAGGCGAAATTGAGCTTGATCCGTTGGAATACCTTTTTGCTCAGGTCCAGTAAGGTCACCACGCTACGCAAATCGCTCTGAACCAGCACAAAGTCGGCCGAGGAGATGGCAACATCAGATCCTGACCCAATGGCAATACCAATATCGGCAGTGCTCAATGCTGGTGCGTCGTTGATGCCGTCACCAATCATGGCGACTGTAGCGCGACGTGTTGACTCTTCATTGGCTCCAGCCTTCAATGTGGACTGAAGATAGGTGACCTTTGCCGCCTTGTCCGCAGGTAGAACCTCGGCGATGACATTGTTCTCGGGGATGCCGATGCGAAGTGCCACTGCTCGTGCCGTCTTCACATTGTCGCCTGACAACATCCATACGTTGGTCCCACGGGTACGCAGGTCTTTGATCACTGCTGCGGCCTCGTCTCGGATGCGATCCTCTATCGACAAGGCCGCCACGACCTTCCATGATGAGCTGAGCTCTGACTGCGTCGCGATGAAGGCAACCGACTTGGCTTCGGTCTGCCAGTCATGGATCTTGTTGGCGATATTGGTGGTTATCGGAGCCTCCAAGTCGTTCATGAGGGCTTCGTTGCCGACTGCCATGTTGAAAGAAGAGTACGTGGCTTTCAAGCCTCGACCCGGTATCTCCTCCACATCGGTGACTTCAGTGCGTTGATCTGTTTGGCGTGCGCAGTGCGAGACGATGGCTTTGGCGATGGGATGGCTGCTGTTCTCCTCGATGGCCCTAAGAACGGCGAAGAGTGTGCTTCGCGTGCCGTCCTCGACATTTTCTCCCGGATACAACAAGGTGTCGACGACCTTGGGCTCTCCTCCTTCCGTCAAGGTGCCAGTCTGTCAAACACGACACAATCGATGTTGCTCGCTTTCTCAAATGCTGCGCCGCCACCGTTGGCAAGTATGCCGTTCTTCGCCGCCAGGCCCCCACCACAAAAAGAGCAGTCGGAGCCGCCAGGCCCAAGCCGCAGGGGCAGGCAACGACGAAGACCGAAATGGCGAACTGCAACGAAAAGGCAACCCAGCCACTGACGACACGCTCATCCAAGACTCTGGAACCACGCCACTGAAACCCAGTATCAACCAAATGAGCCATGTAAGGATGGCGATCAGTGTGATACCCGGAACGAAGTAGGATGTGAGGACATCTGCAATCTCTTGTATCGGGGCTTTCTTCGTCTGTCCGTCTCGTACGATCTTGACGATCTTGTCGAGCATGGAGGAACCGGCTACACCAGTGATCTGAATGACAATAGGTGCATCCTTGTTCACGGTGCCAGAGAACACTTGGTCGTCGACGCTCTTGTTGACAAGGCGGGACTCGCCCGTCAAACTGGATTCGTCGAACTTGGTCCTCCCCTCGACGACTTTGCCATCGCACGGTGGAGATGCGCCATGTGGAATGCGGACAAGATCGCCGAAGTCAAGCAAGTCGACTGCAACCACTTGGTCCGCGTTGCCAGTGCCACTGCGGTCGACCAGGATGGCTTCCGTTGGCCGAAGCTTGCCGAGCGCCTCGACTGCATCACCAGTCTTGGATTTGCTGTATGCCTCAATGATTCTGCCGACCAGGAGGAACAGCGTTAAGAAAACCACTGAGTCGAAGTAGAAGTTCGTGTCGTCGACGCTCTTCGGCTTGGTCACAGCAGCAGCGATGAGCTGACAGCATGAGGAAACGTATGCAATAGTTGTGCCGAGGGACATGAGCATGTTCATGCTTCCGAAGTGGTAGAACCGCCGAAGGATGGGTACCTCGCTGCCAGGTCTCCAGAGGCTGTATACTTCTTTCAGGGCTTTCCGGTGGAAGACGTCAGCGGCGAAGAGGAATATGGGAGTAGCCATGATGAATAGGGCTATTTGGGCTCGATTAATTCCGGAGACCCAAGGCATCATGAGGTACTTTCGAGCTGGGTTCTCGGCCGGAACCAGACTCATGTAGACGATTCCAATGATGAAGGTAGGGACAGCCATGGACAGCGTAAGCCACACCCGGTAAAGAAGCTGCTTCCGCTCTTGTGCATGGATTTTTCTGGAAACCTCCTCGGCGGTAGGGGGGTGGTATATGGAAGCCTTGAAGGCTGGGTCCGCCGACTCCAGAGTGGCGAGGATTTTTCGTATCGTCACGGTTGGGGCAGATGGGAGGTAAGTGATTTTGATGATTGCAGCGACACGGTAGGCTCGTCTTCGATGCCAAGGATGCCTTCCGTTCCAGTGAGGGCACTGACAGCTCGCAGTGGACACTGGCCGCAATGGAAACCTTCGAGACGGATTTGGACCGACCTCGCCCGTTCCTGCAGAGTGGTTTGGGACAGATCAACGACGCCCTCGAGTAGTTGAGCGTCGAATCCCATGCCCTCGATGGCCTCGACCACCTGATCTGCCTGATCTTTGCTGTGAAACTCGATATTTGCAATGCTGGTGGCAAGATTGACGGTGACGCGGGAGATCCAATCCTTCTTCTTGAGCTCCTGGGTAATTGTATTGGAACAACTGGCGCAAGACATGCCACCAATGGCCAGGGTGGCCTGGAAGGTTGGGGCGGTCATGGTAGCTGAAGAAGCTGATGTGGAAATAGACCGATAACAGCTGTTGTTGGTGGAGCTGGAGGACCGAAGCAGCGGCTCCGTAGCTGGGTCGTTTTGGTCCATGTTGGCGGCTGGTGACTCAAGGCCCAATATAAATCCAAAATGTGTTGTTGGTAGAGGACCTCCAAATGGTTGGCCTGCACGTGCCCTGGAGCAATCGGTTCCGGGGCAAGTGCGGGTGATGGGAAGGAGAGATGGCAATGGGATGAATGCAGGCAAGAGCGATACCTGATTGGCGGCACCTAGGGCGTAGTGATCATCCGGGGCACCAACGCAGACAGCCCCTTTCAGTCCTGTGGATGTGGGTGTAGCTGATGGTGTCACGATTGGTCATAAAAGGAGGAAGTGATGCGATGCGATATGTTACACTGGGAAGCGGACAGGGCTAAGCAAATGTGATTGATCAAACGACGATGGGATATTCCTTTGCTTTTCCAAAGAGGGTGTGGTGAAATTGAATCAGATTGGGGAGAAGTCTCGGGTCTAGAAGAAGAGGCAGCTGGTTTTGAAGTAGGAGCCGGGCAAATCTGTTGATCATAGATTTCCTCTTTAAGCTTTGAGGACCAACGGGGACTGGGCAATTTTCTTTCAGCCAGTGGATCATGACAGGGAAGCCGCGCTGCTAGCAGGCATGGTTTGATCTAGAGTGCCGCCCCACGCACAAAAGCCGCAGCTTCTAACTCCTTCCATCCCTACAGTTGCAGGCAGGTCAGGTACCCGAAAATGCACGTGTTTACAAGATCCCACTGTCGGGTTTTCTTGACGCAGAAACGGCGCAAATGCAAGTGGATGGAACAATGAAGAAACATATGGAGATGGTGCATTGCGGCATGTTTCGCTTCTCGATGCACCCAAATATGTACATATGTAGCTGAGCAGATACACATAGTTGTGATAGGCACCCTGCAGTTGTCGAATCACGCAGACAATATCAGCTGTGTCTACATAGATATGTGGAAGTTGCCTTCAACGCGGATTGAAGCCATGCGAGGTGCCTCCATGGGAATTGGCAAGGACTAGGCTGGACAGAAGGGTTGTCAGTGCCATGACTTCGGTAAACTAAAAATGGCCAGAGTCGCAGTTGAGCACGGGCATTGATCAGGAATCCACAGAGTCCCCAATGGCAAACTTATGTACATGTCCATGTTGTAGGTACCAGTCAGATCACTATGTTAGCAAGTGCATAGGGCGTCTCTCTAGGCCCACTCAGGTTTGAACGTGACTGTTGCCTGACGGGATCTTCGAGGACAGAATGCATTGCTGACGGCATCATTGACAGATGCAATGGAAGTATGGAAAGGGTTAGGTGTCATTAGTTGGGATCGTTGGACGACGTTTACGCATAAAGAGCGCAACACAGGTCCCATGCCCTACAAATTTCCACTAGCTGCTAGGGGGTGATGATAGGTGGGGCTCGCTGCTTGCGGCCACTTGCGGCCACTAAAACACGCAAAAAACACTCAGCGGAGAATGGGGCAACGCCGGGGCGGAGCAGGGGTTTGGTTCAACTTGGCTGTTAGACAGACATCGCCTCAGAAATACTTGCGATTTGCCATCCATCAAATGTACTTGTGCTGAGGCTGGCCTGAGGAAATCACTCGATGAAATGAAAGCAATATGTCACTTTCCTAGGAGCACAGCGTCCTGAAGCCGTAGTCGAAGCCTAAGGACGCCGCATCTCAGGATCAAAGGGATGACAAGTGATGCATCGTAGAACGGGAAAGACGGAAGCTGGGCGACCGGTGCGCGTCAATTAGGACCGACCCAGTGACGGGTAATCGGTTACAAAGTAGGCACCTCGAGAGGTATCCGATTGCAGTGTCTAGCACGGTCGCGTGGCCGAAGACCGAAGCTGTATCTGTCCCGAAGGGTTTGTCCCTAGCTGTCAGGGGATCCCGAAATGGGACAACAGAGCCACTTTGGTGCGGAGCCAATGGATTTATCATTACAAGCAACTGACACCACGGCGATCTGCAGAGACTGCATATGCAAAGTGCCGCCTCGGGACCCAGATGCCGAATTTAGACCCTTGGGGAACACAAGAAAAGGGGAAAACGTGCTGGCTAGGTACCTTTTCTTGGAGGTGGGGTTACACCGTCCGACTGCCATGTAAGTGGTCTAGTACCGAAGATGAGGCTGATCTAGTGACAGCGACTGTTATTAGGGGTCGCTAGCTCTGGGTTGCCAAGATCTCCGTATCTCGATCCATATTACCACAAGAGTTTGTGGTCGTTGTTCGGTATCGCATCTCAATATCCCCCGTCCAACTCGCAAATAGCTCGCCCGAAGGCATGGATGCATTTCACTATGGGTACCACTGAGCTGGATACTTTGGGTAGGTCTGACTGTGGGGTGCCTGAGCTGCAAATTCTGGGCACTAATTAATTCAACCTTGATTTGATCTGGGATAAATCCAGCGAAGAAATCCGCGGCGATAACTGTCATATCCACCCACCGTTTAGGTGAATGTGACAGGTCTAATGTGTGCCTGGCCATCGGCTACCGGATTACAACAACATTATCGAGGCTTTGGAATTCGAAGGCACATCGGAAATCCCCGGCCGCCTTTTGACATGCCGCAAAGGTAAACACGCGAAGAGATCCATCACCTGAACACCATATCATCTTGGCCGACTTTCATGGCCTACACCTCGTGTTGTCGGCGGGGTCATGTCCAGCTCCTAGCGCCAGCGGTCTTTGTCGTCTTCTACATCAACAAACCTGTTGGGCTACGGCACAACGGCAGATCCGCTGCACGTTGCGCCCTCGAGCGTTTTGTGTACTCTGGTTCGGTGCTAATCTACCTACGTGTACACCTTCTTTTCGATGCTGGGTATACGCCAAGAAGGGGTGAGCAAGTTATTCACGCTCCGCTGGGTTAGGTGAGTGCCTTAGGGTGAGGTGTGTAGATAGGAGAGGCGTACAACGTCCACACCTCTCAAAGAACGTCCTGGGCGGAATGAAGTACAGTGTATTCTGGTGCGTGTGAGTCATTTTTGATGAAGTCGATGGTCTGATGTTGCTTTGTCTAATCTGGTCACTGGAATGAAATGTGTACCCTTGCCCGTGTGGTGTTAAGTTATTCTCCGGCTCTAGGTTAGGCAACCACGGTCCAGAAAAATACGGAGAAAAGGACTGGAATCTCAAGCTCGGAAGACGTGCCGTAAGAGAAAAAAAGAAAATTAAAAGGGATGAGATATGTCAGGTCAAAAAATACAAGGGGTCTACCAATAGTGGTGTAGGCGAAATAGACAAAAAGAGAAACTTGATGAGAGTGGGATTCGAACCCACGCGGATTGCTCCACCAGGATGAAGATATTAAGGTGACCTTAACCTGACGCCATAACCAACTCGGCCATCTCACCAGTGGTGTTTGATGAAAGCCAGGTGGGTTACGACGCTATATGATGCAAAGGTCGTCACCGACCTTGGGAACATAAGCAGGCCGACCTCTAGAGTGCGGCACTTTGGTGGCAGTACTTGAGGACTATCATTTCCTATCCACAATTGTCCAGAATACTACCTAAGCTTTTCCTAAAGTTAGGAGCTAGGTTACCCCTTTGTGTGGGTTCAGTCTAGTTGATTGGGAGGTGGGCAAGAAAGTTGTTGAAATAGGGGTTCGTGTAAGCCATGGTACTATCCACTTGTTTACTTGACAGGCTCATAATGTGTACTGTCACAATGGGAAATCAATGATAGGATACAGGTGTCTAGACGACTAGGCTTTCAAAGTTTGGGATAGTTCAGTCGGTAAGCAAGGAATCACCATACTCAGCCGAACCTACTAGAGAGATGCGAAGGGTCACTGATGGTAAGACAAAGACTCACTCAGATAACAGCAAACTGTGACTAATTCATCTCATTGTTGTTCGCCACACCTATCCCATCATTCTTGCTCCGGCTCCTTGCGCCTCTCCAAAAGGGGCAAGGTATAGAGCTCGCCCAGCCCAGGAACCTTTGAAAGCCCCTCATAGAACCTAAGCACATGAGGATACTCCTCCGCATCTCCGTATCCATGTAAACACACAATAAACACAGTCCCGCCAATGACCAGATCCGCCAAGCTAGGCCCCTCAGCCTCCTCGTTGACGAACCAGCACCGACCCCTCTTCTCCTTCAGGTGCCCCTCATAGCGCCCGCCACCGCCGCACGTCAGCCGCGGCCCTCGCCTCCGCTCCTCGCAGTAGGCCGCGTGTCCGATGCGCCATCTGGCGATCCTTGGCTGCTTCCTCGAACTGCAGGTCGTTGAACTGGATCCACTGCTGATTCAAGGCGCGCGTCGCGGCGTCGCGGCCCAGCAGCTGCTCGCGCCGGGGCCCGCTGTCGGCGACGTACTGCGCGATGGCGGTGCTCTCGGTCAGGAGGAGAGGGGCAGAGGATGCGCCTGACGCTGCGGCCTTGCCCTCGAATGCTGGGATCTGGCCTAGAGGGAACTTGGCGAGGAACTTGGGCGTCTTGCTCGCCGCGCTCGTGCGGAAGTCGGCGGGGACCTCTAGTTCCAGGCCATTCAAGGCAGCCGCGGCAAAGATCTGGCAGAGGACACGTGAGTATGAGCTGGTTCGAGCTGGATAGGGGCAGAAAGGGTGCGGATGGTCCTGGGAGGATGTGTTGGGTGACCACGCTGAACTTGGACCTAAGATGTGTCAGGAGGGGTAAGGAGACGAACTATGCCGGCCCTTCATCGGCGACTGACCTTTCTGGCCCTCGGGTGGAGGGTTTCCTTGGGCGTGTAGAGGGTTCCGAATGGTGCCATTGTTGCTTCGGCTAGTAGATGGATAGCTGGGGGTTGATGACGATGAGATAACAAGTTTCGAATACGGCCTGGCGCTCTCCATGAAATTGTCTACCCTTCCCGATTGCATGATTTATACTCATCAATACGCGCATTGAGCAACTCGGACTACCAAGCCGGGTCTCGGGGTAACTAGTGGAATAGTGCCTGTCGTCAGATTCTGCATGATCTCAGACAAGTTATCATGCAAGTGGCTCACCCATCACAACGCCACACAGCAGAAACACCCGTGGCATAGCAGGCTGGATGAAATCACGCGTTGAAAAGTAGTATTACTGGTATCTGGAAATATCTCATATCAAGTCAACGGTTGAGGAACGTCTAATACACGCCAAAAGCAGAATCAACGCTTACAGATGTGGCAGTTTTAAGCAACTTTGAATGAGAAGGATTCAGTCCACCCTTTCCGTATTCAGCTTAATCGTCGTTTTCCCAGGTAATCGATATGGTCAGAGAGCCGTTCATAGCTGGTCTTTCTTACCCGAGGTTGATTTCTCGGGCAATTTTCAAATACATAATGGTGGACACGACCTAAATCATCAGACTGCAGATTCAACTTCACCCAACTACCAGCCAACACCGAAGTAGGAACTGCTCAAACTGAAGTTCGACTTCTGTGCACTGCCGCCATCAAGCACGCCGCCATCTCCCCTGTGCATTCCCCTGCAGAAACTTACGTAGATATCGCTGGCCTATTCTGCAAAACCCCCCCAAAAGCCACCATGACCACCACCTTCCATAACTTTGCGATGCTCCCGAATGAGCTTCGCCGCGCGATCTGGGAGTGCTCGTTCGAAGAAGAAAAGGCGGGGAGACATGTCTTAGTGAGGCTCGAGTTCAGCCAAGCAGAGGAACAGACGATCATGCCTACCAGGCAGCTCACTTCGCCTCTGCTGCGAGTGAACCACGAGGCCAGAGCGCTGTTCCTAAAGGCTTTCCCGGTCGCGGTGGACGTCTTCAAAATCGAGGTCGGCGAGCACAACGTCTGGTCCAGCTGTCTGATGGTCGAATCCACGCAGACTGGAGAGTGGTACCTAAGCAGGCAATTCTACTACGACACGCCCTCGCTCGGAGCCAAGGAGCGAAACGCCGGCCTGGTATACCTAAACCCCAAGACCGACATATTCGTCTTGGGCTTTTCACTGGTCACGGGCAGCGCACGCAACGTGGCGCGGTACCGGAAGGTTCTCGAATGCCAGTCCAGCCCCTTGCCGAGGCAGGTGGGCGGCAGTATCAAACGGGTCCTGTGCCTGTCCCCATTTGCACCATGCCACTACCGCCATTTCGCGGCCTCATGGGACTCCATGAGCGCCGATACGTACACGGCCGCCGAAACGTACCAGTACATTGGACCCAAACACATGGCCGAACGCATCTTGACTTTTGACGAAAGGCTCGAGTGGGAGCGCCTCCGATGGTCGGCGGCCCAACAAACGCCGCGAGAGTTCAAGAAGGAACTGGCGCAAACAAGGCTGCCTCTTCGAGTGCCCTGGGTGGTGCATAACGGACGAAGATGCAGTGATAAGACAATCAGGATAGACTAGCGAGAACATTAGTCGGCCACAATCGCTTTACGTTTTGGCGCGGACAAGAAATACCCTGCTGCCATTTTGGAAATTGGGACTTGTGGTATTTTTCCCTTGGCGTAAGCGACTTCCGGTGATTATTCCCCGTTATCCCAGTGTCTAACGAGGGAAGTAGCTCTTGTTTATTCCATTGATACCCGACTTCAGGACATCCTGTTCACTTCTTGAGAAGTTCGGTAAATACTAGGGCAACGCCGAATCGATAGGCAAATGATGTTCGTGGAGAAATGGCCAGATCTTTTCAGCCAACGTACCAACTGCAGTTCGACTGCATAGTGAAATAAACACTTCCTAAATCATTGCTTTGATTATGAGGCCCTCTCCTCAGTAGGTACCTATGCCAAATGCATTTCTAATCATCACTCGTGGTTTCCAGCTTCTTCTTCGCCTTTGGTTGCTAGACTCCCTCCCATCAATCATTTTCACCTGATCCCTTCAACCATTCCGTCTTAACACACGTCTTGGTCTGCGCAATAGCGTTTTTGAACTCCCGGGGCGTCTCCGCGGCTGCCCATCGAATATCCTCCCAGTCCTCCCATCGGCAAGGGTCCTGCCGACACTGGCACCCGCTGTGAATATCGATGTATCTGGCTGTGCGGAGATGGGCGACCAGATGAGGCAGAAACCGCGATGAGCGCAACGCGAAGTATCGGCGATAGGATGACGGGCTGTAATATGGGCCCAACTCCAGGACGTGATAACCCTGTTGTGGTGGATGTTTTGGTACTCTTTTCGTATGGTACTGCTGCAGCATGCGGTATTCCGTAGACCTCTCTGCGCTGCCTTGAATCGCGTCCAGTCCTAATACGAAGATGTCGGTTGCTGTATTTAGCCAGACAACACCTGCATGTCGTTCTTCCAGCTTAAGTCCCGACGGCGGTGGGTTCGTTTGGACCGTCTTGAGAGTATGGCCCTGCACTGTCTTGGCTGTGAAAATGCATCGCGGCTTCGTTCTGTAAACGTCAAAACCGCCGCGGAAATGCTTCAGGAACACCAGTCTGGCTTCGCAACTGACACGCAACAGAGGTGAAGACAGTGGCTTGGTGGGAAATATCGTCCCAATAACTGTGATGCCCGAACCCTTCTTGACCACAACGTGCCGCCCAGCTTTATCATCCTCAAGATAGCATTCCCAGACTTTGCGGCGTAACTCGGGGGGAAGGCGCGAGAAGCCGTGGAACGTAGTAGGTACGACCATGTTGGCTGATTGGGTGGTGGCTGATTGAGCGTCGGTTGGTCGTTCAAGTACAAGAGATAAAGAGCTTGGGAGACGACCAGTGGCACGAGGCCAGCCCGTAGGTGAATTTAAACAAGCTCGAAATGAATGGCGTGGAGGAAATCGACCGTGGTTTGGTGGCAGAGAGTTGAATAAGCCTGCGTACGGACTGGATGTTCGTTCCTCTGGAATCAACCAAATAAGTTCAAGTGCAGTAAATTGAATAACCAAGATGATTACGGAACAACCATGGCATTCCCTGTGTACCAATGCCACCTCCTAAGCTATTACAGGTACCTGTGCAGTTTCTTGCTTTCAGTGCTTGGGGAGACGATCGCCGACTTGATTCGAATGGACCGAGCATTTCCCTCTTACCAGGATGTGTGCAATCGATGAACACCAAGACCGTGGGGTGGGGGCAATTGATATCCATGGAACTTGGAAGCCTCGCCTTCCATAAGGATTAGGAGGTGAATTATGATACTCCCTTCACACAAGCTTCAGTCACACAAGACTGCTTTGGTCGCTAGCAAGACGGGAATTGGCAAGGAGACGGTTATGATTGACTATGGTGGTTTGGTAGATATATGCTGCTTGAATATGAAGCCATAACCTACTTACCCCTAAGGTAACCTCCATATGTGCATGTATCAAGTCCAGGTCGCAAAATGATGCCTTGGCAGCACACAAGTCTTGCCAGCGGCTCCCCAATCGCCGCAAGTTGGAGCGGCCGAATGAAATAATACCCTCCCAGATGATATAATACCGTGAGATCCCAAGATGTGCTGTTGATAGCTACCGCATTGGAGCAGTAATAGAAGTTAAGCAGATGTGGTGTTCGATGTGTTCTGATGATCAGGTTCCGCGTTGATTGGTGACGTACTTGACGAGAAATACCAGGAAGGATCAAAGGACGTTACCGAACCGAGGTTGACAGAAACCATGCTGACTGAAGAAACAACAAACCCAGCGGCCTCCCCTAAAAGAAGATTAGATTGATGCGTAGAAACAGATCAGTGCAATGTGACTAACCAAGAGCGACCAGCACTAGATTTCTCACCACCGAAGGCGGCATTCCGTAGGACCCCATCACAAGTGATGCTGCAGGGCACCAGATGTACGGCCAGAGCGAAGAAACGGGAGACTTCTTAGAAAGAGCTTCTTCCACGGTCGCAGCAGAAGCTGCGGTCTCGTGCAAAGTGTCGAGAATCTCATGGGTCATGCTCTTGGCTTGGTGCAGCAGTTGGGCATGATCATCGTGCTTCGAGGAAAGATCACTTGTCAGGTCAGTAAGGCGTTGCATTCCCTGGTCCATGAGTCAGCTGATATCTCTTTAGCATGAGAATTATTCTACTGACCTCTTCTAGAGTCATCTGTCTGTATTCAAGTTCGGCAGATTGCAAGCGCGACAATTCCTAATAGCCTGGTCAGCTCCCTGCCAAATTGGCTGGTCGGAGGTCATGGTCAAACTCACGATCTGGTTCTGCAAACTGGAAGCTGACGCTACTGCGGCGGTCATCGCATCCATCATTGTGGCCATCTCAGACTCGGTCTTCCGAGAGACAAGTTCCATAGACTGTTCGTGGGCAGTTGCGGCTTCAGCGTTGGTAGTCAGGACGGTTTGCATCAGAACTTCCAGCACTCGCTGTAGGTTTGCTGCTGATCTCGTGCCACCCTCTATTGCATTGGCAGATTCCTAATTGGTGTCAGTATCGGAGTAGTCAACGGACTCAGTAATGACTGACTTACCATCAAGGATGTCGTCAAGTGGCCGGAAGCGAGGCCTTCTGCATTGTGAACAGCCCTTCTCAGATACTCAATCTGTGTTGACAGACTCTCAACCTTCCCACCTGCTGCGTGGAACTTTGTGTCGAGGTCACTGAGTCGCTGATCAACCCTCAGGTCAACATCGTCTCCCATCCTGCTCATAATCTTGGTGAGTCGCTGGAAGGTATGGATACTGCGTGCTAAGGAGAGTTAGTGAGAAGATGAAGAATTCTCATGGGACTGTACTCACTCTTCTCGTTATCGGCCCTTGCCGCCTCGCAGAATCGCAGTGCTTTGTGCCGGTAACTGATCCATGTATTCCACGAGGAATCCGAAGCGCCCAGTCCCGAGAGGCAGTCGTCGATCTGCTTGGAGGTAGCATGGAGCTTGATCGTGTGTTGCATCGCGAGTTGAGTCAGGGTAGACTCTCGAAACGGGTCACAAGCCGCCGGTATGTTGAACCGCCCCCTCTCTAGATCGCATATGGCCAAACTTGCGGCATAGGCGTCCACGAAGTCTCGGACTTGGCGGCCGCTGTCTGTCAGCACTGTTGCTTCATCCTTGCCCTCGAGCACTTGGCAGTTGCTCACAAGCAGTCTTGCTGCTGTCTGGTGGCACAGGGGTTCAGATTCCAGCGCCTTAAGTTCCTGCAAAGCCACCTCGTATGTGGATCGTGCGCGGGTGCCTGTTTGGAGTATCTCAGATGCGCTCAAGCTGGGATCAACAGCAAGTCTGCTATGGACCTTAGGACTTGGAGACCTTGCCACACTCCCCCATGAAAAACCATACGTCTTGTCGACGCCCAAGAGTAAGATCAAGGTGGTCACCGCAATCCAGCTTGCCATTTTGACGTTCGTAGGTGCGCTTCCAAGCACCAATTTTTTCGTATGTGGGATCAGGTTAGGAATAAAGTAGTATGGTTGAAGGTGGAAAGGTAAATCAGTCAAGTGCAGGATCGCAGTGGCTTCACCAGTACAGCTGGTTGATTGTTGCCGCAAGTCAATCAGAGTGTGTGAATTGTCGGAATACAATAGCAGGCAGTGAGAACAATCCAAAAGCGACCAACAGAAACTCACGCTACGGTTACCTCCAGGAAGCTTTGCCACGTTTGTTGGACTTACACCAGAGGTTGTTCCTTCCCTGAAATGCTAGACCGGCAGTGGACGTGTAGTCCAGGACTTTTTCAAATTCACATGTTGCTAGTACGGACCGCCACGAGCAGGATAGGACAGACTAGAAGAAATCGAATCTGATTGAATAGAAGAATACGATATATCAGTGATCTCGAATCAGTCATAGTACTGAGTCACTGAAAGCTATTCAAGGAAAATGACATTCTTGTGGTCGTAGCTGCGGGATGGAAAGCGCGCATCCCCCAGCTTTTTGGTGGACCGATTTGGCGCCATCGAGCCGCGCAGTCACATGACCCGCAACCAGCAATTTTCAGACGCCCCGAGCTCCTTCAGTGGACTGGAGCTTCAATTATCGATCCCAGCCAGGTTCGGGTCTTGGTGCGCAGCAAAAGCCAATTCAATACTTCACACCGACCAATTCGTCACCATGCTTGCGCCCAGTCGAGGCAGGGTCCTCGAGAAGGCCCTGAACTGCTCCAAACCCGCCGCCGCCCTCCCGTCCTTCCTGGTACCCGCCTTTCAATCAGCCACAGCATCGCCGACATTGTCATCGTCACCAGCGACGACGACATCATCATGCCGACGGCCCTTCTCCTCCACCGCGGCCAAGCCCTCGAAGCTGGGCCGGACGCCCCTCTCGATACCCCCCGGCGTTGAGCTCTCGATCGGCGAGCCCTTTGTCAAGAAAGACCCGACGACGTACCTGCGCATCCCGAAGCGCAACGTGACCATCACGGGGCCGCTGGGGGCGCTCCAGCTCGAGATCCCGCCGTACCTGACCATCACGCAGGACGCCGAGACGCGCAAGGCGGTGCTGTCGATCGAGGACCGCGAGGTCAAGCAGCAGATGGAGATGTGGGGCACGACCTGGTCCTACCTGAACCGGCACATCATGGGCGTGTCCGAGGGCCACACCGCCATCCTGCGCCTGGTCGGTGTGGGCTACCGCGCCAGCGTCGAGGAGCGGCCCGCCAAGGCCGCCTACCCGGGTCAGAAGTTCGTCTGCCTCAAGCTCGGCTTCACCCACCCCGTCGAGGAGGGCGTGCCCGAGGGCATGAAGGCCAGCACCCCGCAGCCGACGAGGATCCTGCTCGAGGGCATCAACCGCGAGGAGGTCATGAGCTTCGCCGCGCGGCTGCGCAAGTGGCGCCGACCGGAGCCCTACAAGGGCAAGGGTATCTTCGTCAACGACGAGACCATCAAGCTGAAGCAGAAGAAGATCAAATAGACGCAACGCAACGCACACACCATGCGGGGAACGTCAGGAGCGGTACCGGGCCCGGGTTCAAGGAGGAATTGGTTGGCATTTACATCGGGCGCCATGTATATCATCACTACATACATTTACTTCTGGACGATGCGGTATTGTCTTCGTCTGGCTGTACTCATGAATTGTATTCTATATTGTGTACATCACTTTTTCTATTTCTTGGAGAGGACCTCCTGCACGGCCTTGAGCACTTGCGCGTGCCCGCCGGCCGGCGCAGCCACAACACCCTTGTTGTTGGCCAGTGTCCGGCCCACCTTGAAATCTAATCTGTTTCCGTTCACATCCGTAACTTGACCGCCGGCTTCGCGCACGATCAGGTCGCCCGCGGCGTGGTCCCAGATCTTCTCCTGGTAGGTAGCCTTGACCGGCAGGCGGAGGTAGATGTCGCCGGCGCCGCGAGCGATGGAGGCGTACTTGGCTTGCGAGTCCATGCGCACGCTGGGGGCGGTGATGCCGAGCTTGTTGGCGATGTCGGCCTGGTCGCCGTGGCTCGAGTGGCCGGCCTCGACGCTCTCACAGAAGTTGGCCTTGGCGATGTCGGTGATGGGGCGCATCGAGATCTTGTGCTCGGCCGCCAGAGCGCCCGTCGTCAGGGGTCGGCTCGTGGCGCCCTGGCCCAGCACGGCCGAGAAGAGGACGCCGCGACCCTCGTTGTCGTCGGCGTCGGTGCCGACATCGGCGCTCAGGGGCGCCTTGTCGTCGACGGGCAGGTTGGGGCAGCCCAGCACGCCGACCACGACCTCGCCGTCGACCATCAGCGCCAGGCACACGGCGTACTGGCCGCCGCGCAGGAAGCCCTTGGTGCCGTCGATGGGGTCGATGGCCCAGATGCGGCCCTTGGCGCCGCCCTGGCTGGCGCCCTCGTCCAGGCGCTTCAGCATGTCCTCGTCCGACTGGACGGCACCGCCCAGCGTCTCCTCGGCCTTAGCATCCTCGAGCTTGGCGGACTGCACGAGCTCCCAGACGGTCGAGCGCAGCTTCTCGTTGTTGCGCAGGTCGGCCGCCTCCTCCTCGGCCACGATCTCGTCGCTGGGGAAGTTGGCCTTGAGGGCCGCGATGATGAGCGCCTGAGCGCCGAAGTCGCCAATGGTGACGGGGGAGGCGTCGTCCTTGGAAAGAGTGCCCTTGGCCTTCTCGTGGAAGACGCGCTTCGTCAGACGGGTGGCCCGCTGCACCGCCAGCTGCGCGACTTCGAGTTCCTTTTCGTAGGCCATGTTCTTCTTCTTCACTTCTGTGATCTGTGTCGGGGAGTGAGAGGTAGTTGTTGTAGAGAAGGAGGATCGAGAGGTATAAGCTGATGACGACGGCGGGTGTTGTAGTATGGAGGTGGTGGGGGTCGAGGCGAGGTGGGAGAAGAGGAGATTTAGGCGGGGCACTGCGCGGATTAGAATCATGGACGCCAGCACGGGAAGCAGGATATATAATAGGGCCTTTTTGAAAGAGATAGGCCTCAATGGCAGGAATCGTGTCATGAGTCGTCTGGTCGCATTTGCTAAGTAAGCTGTTGCAATTTGAGGTGAGCTCCGCGATACAGTGATTGTTGACCAGGTCGTTGTTTTACCCGGTCGATGCGCCTATCGATGCTTCCTCCGATTGCATCACTGCAAGCAAGCTCCCGAATAGCCCCGCCATCAATAGTTCCTGTCTGCAGCATTAATAGTACCCCCAGTTATAGGTAGGACATTGAACAGTTTCCCTTGCGTTGCTCAAATTACTGTGCATTTAACGCCAACTACTGCCGCTTAGAAGCAAATAGAATAGAATATGATGATGGCAGCCTTTTTGTTTCTCTTCATTAATTTGTATTTTGCAGGGAAACAGGTCAAACCATGCTGTGAGCGTACGAGACGTCGACTGAGCATCTACTTCGTATTGATTCTGGAAAACCCACTAACGAGACCCCGCCATTACTCGATTAGGTTGATGCTCCAGAAGGCCTGAGCTTCGACTCGGCCAGTGCATTGCGGCGGTCACTTTACCGCAAATCGCAAGGCTTTGTTGCAGGGTCACCGTCGCCCCTCCGACCAGCAGGGATCTTTCTATTTACAAGGGATCCAACCTTCTCGATAACGCAAAAGAGCTTTCTTCGTTTCTGACTATTTGGCGATCTTCCCAACCGCATACAATTAATTAATTCAGCCTTGCGCTTGCTTCCATTCTCCACTACAGCCCTTTGTCTCGATATATCAAACCGACCCGTGGCTTGCTGCTTCCATCCAACAGCAACAGGTCGTTTTCTTTTCCTGCAAGTCCAAACTAGAGTCGCACGCAACCGCAACAGGCAGGCATCGACCGCCAATCATCGAAGTACCATCCTTGGCGCATAGTGTTGGTGTCTCACCCACGAAAATCAAAATGAATGCTACCAAGCGGAAGTTCAACACCCTCCTTCAGGGCCTGGGTGGGAAATCATCCGCCACCAGCCTTCCGTCCGACAACTTCGATGACCTAGACGAATCTACGATGGTTAGACACAACGATCTGGCCACGGCCACTGCTTCCGTCTTGAACCGGACACCAACGGCCGGCTCAACCGCCAGCGCCGAATCGACGCGAGCTCCAGTCTCGGCTTTGACGGCCGAGCTCCTATCCAAACGACGGCGCACAGGTGTGCCTGGATCGACACCAGTGAACGAACCGGGCGCGACGATAAGAACTCTCGTCTCCAACGTCACTGTCCGAAAGTCGACATCCAGCCGGGTCCCGAACAACCTCCCCTCCGAACCTCCGCGATACTGTCCTAGCGATCGCGCTCAGCTCATTAAGCGGCTCGCGACTTTCTCGGAGCTGACGGAGTGGACACCTAAGCCGGACAAGGTCAACGAGATCGAGTGGGCGAAGCGAGGTTGGATCTGCTCCGGCAAAGAAACGGTGCGCTGTTCGCTTTGCAACAAGGAGCTGGTGGTGAATACGAGCAGAAGGGGTTCTCAAGGGTCAGATGTCTCGGGGTCCGAGTTCGAGGAGGCGCTGGGCAATAAGTTTGCCGAACTTATCGTTGAAGCTCACCAGGAAGACTGTCTTTGGCGGAGGCGTGGCTGCGATGGTAAGGATTCTCAGCATGTCACTGCTTGACCTCCTATAACCGATTACTAACTACTTGAAAGATACCCTGCTGCGACTCAGCTTGACCAGCCCGCAAACAGCCCTGCCCGAGCTCCGGCAACGTTACGACGAGCTGTGCATGCGCCCAGCCTTCCTTCCGTACTTTTTCAACCTTCGACTTCCAGATGCAATGCAGCTGAAGATGGTCAAGTCACACTTGCCGACCACCTTCTTCACCGATCCGCCACCGCCCAAAACAAATCCCCCGGCGTCGAGACCGAATGATGTGGCTTTGGCTCTCGCCCTAACCGGATGGCAGGGTCTCTCGAACCCACGTATTGGACAAGTCCCGAATTCTGCCTCATGTGCAACATGCATGCGTCGCTTGGGATTGTGGATGTTCAAGAGCAGAGAGGTCAACCCAGAGACGAGACAGGTCATTATCCCAGCACCGATGGACCATCTAGATCCGGTCCGCGAACATCGCTTCTTCTGCCCCTGGCGAAGTGCGGCTAGCCAGAGGAACCCTGGAAGCAACATTGCCGAGGCGGAAGACAAGATGGCATGGGAGATTCTACTACAGACTCTACGCAACTCGGCCTACCTACGCAACCAGGGTAGCCACAAGAAGTCCACGACTCCTCGCCACGGTAGGAGCAAGAGCTCCAACGCCCCCACCACACCCACGCCTAACGCCGCATCCTCCCCTGGAGAGAGGCCTGGAACCGCTGGCGGTTCCGAACTGACTGACGAACAGCTTATGATGCTGGGTAGCCCTGACACGATGGACGGCGAAGAGGATGAAGGCGCCGAGGACAAGAAGCGTTGGGCAAGACTGCGGAGGGTCAAGAGCCTGTTCGAGACCAAGGCAGGGAAGCAGCTCCGTCGGCTGAGCCGTCCGGGAAGCGTGGTCAGTCAGCGGCCGGATACCGCGAAGAGTGCGACGCCATCGCACCCGGACACGCCTACCACGGCGACCGCGGTCGGAGCAGAATGAATAAAGGAAGAAGTGAAGAAGGAAGCTTGACGTTTGTGATCCGGTTCTCGATTAATGATTGATTGGTTGGAAGGGGATGGGTAATGAGAATGTCACTGTGTATTATTCTAATATGTACTTGTAGCCTCGTATATAGCTAGCGTTGCTCGTTTTCGCGTAATTACGTCCTTTTGCCATGACTTGCCGCGTTGAGAAACGAACTACCAGAGTCCACGTTTGGTGCACCATGAAGAAAGAAGCAGACAGTTCTTCAGCTTGATAAGAGCCTGAGGGCTATCACGGACCCAGAGCAAAACTTCTACCAATGCCATGGACCTTTGATGCTGGATAATGGTTTAGCCAGTGACACGTCAAGTGCGGATAAGCATAACTTGCCGGCATGACGGCATGTTCCGCGTCCAAGGTGAGATCATTTGGGTCCGTCCCTGTCCGATTGACGAGGGAGTACTCTGTAATCAAGGCACGAAACTGGCAACAGCAGAACCCTCTGGGTCACTATATCGCGCAAATTTGTCAAATATATCCATGGTAGCTGGAACACAACAGCTTGGCATCGCGGCAGGTGCCTTCAAAAAGGGCAAGACCCGTTGTAAACATGTACGAGTCAGGTCAGGGAGCCACCTTGGACGGTCGCCGTGCTGGGCCTTACCGCAACGCCCGGCTGCCCATGTTGTTTTTGTCAGCAAGTGCTCATCCCACCGGGAACGATGGTGCTTGCGGTGTAGTAGTGGCCGCGATGGGCCCGACCGGCGTCGGAATTTGGCTTACGCGGATAGCGGGCCGTGGTGGGTTATGCAATCGCCAAGATTCGAGATGGCGATGGCGATGCCAACGGTCCACCTGGATCCTGGCAGAGACCCGAGGTTGTTCGGGAGGCCGGCCAATGAACGTGGCGGTTTTGCAATCGTGCCGAGATAAGGAGGGATGGATCTAGGGTCGTACTCTCTGACCTTTGCAAAGTCGAAATTTTCTCTTCCAGAGTCGGGGATCGACACGACACCCCCTGGTACGGAAGGAAGCCCGTGCGATGAAAGCCGACGATGTATAAGAATGCTGTCGAAACGCCCAAAGAGGCGCCTGCTCCAGCCAACCCAAGCCGATCTCCCTACGCCCAGCAGTCTTGGATCATTCGAGTACTCCTCTAGGTCAAAATGAAGTTCAGCACGCTCCTCGTCGCCGGCTCCAGCCTCCTCTCGGCCGCCGTCGTCCAGGCCCATGGAGACGCCATCCTGCCCCGTTCCGAGGTCCAGCGCCGCGACCAGCTGGCTCGGCGATGTGCCGGCGCCGCCGGCGCCTTCAATGCTAAGCGCATGGCCAAGCGCAGCAGCGTGGTCAAGCGCCAGGCCACTACCGCCCCCGAGGCCGAGACGCACTACAAGGGCATCCAGAACGAGACGTGCGTCATGACGCCCGAGGTCATCATGGGGCCCTACGTCTGGCCCATGTCCCAGTTGATCCGGACTGATGTAAGCTACTCAGAAGTTTCCCCTTCTGCCCGTGCTTGGTGATTCTCTTGTGTGTTCTGACAATACCACACAATAGATGTCCGAGGACCAGCCCGGTGTCCCCTTGACTCTGGATATCGGCGTCCTGGACATGGCTACCTGCGAGCCCCTCCAGAACGCCATGGTCAGGTACGTGAGCCCCTGCCCTTTTTAATGACACCTCCCTCTTGCTTGAAGGATCGGACTCTGACATGACCGTGTTAGCCTCTGGCACTGTAACGCCACCGGAGACTACTCGTCCTTCGAGGAGCTGGACGAGAACCTCACCTTCACGGAGCTCAAGGAGAAGCTCGGCCTGACCAACGTGACCTACGGCGTCACCGACCTGCACACCGGCAACTCCACCTGGCTGCGCGGCATGTACCCCACCAACAAGGAGGGCATGATGGAGGTAAGTCTTGCCTGCTTGGGGAAGCATATTTCCTCCTTTGACTCAAGTTCTCCCCAACCCAACCACCACGTACTCACACATACAACCCGAAACAGATGAAGACCGTCTTCCCCGGCTTCTACGCCGGCCGCGCCATCCACATCCACAGCCAAGTCTTCACGCACTGGACCCTGGCCCCCAACGGCACGCTGCGCTCGGGCGACCTGGTCAGCACGGGACAGCTGTACTTTGGCGAGGAGCTGACGCAGCAGGTCATGGCGCTCGAGCCGTACGCGCGCCACACGCAGATCCAGCGCACCGGCAACGACGTCGACAAGTTCATCGGCGGCAGCATGGCGGGCGGCTACAGCCCCTTTGTCGCCGTCGAGCCCCTCGACGGCCAGGACGTCACCAAGGGCATGGTCGGCTACATCACCCTGGGGGTCGACACCGCGAACCTGTCGCGGCCGCCCAACTACATCGAGCCGGCTTCGCCGATCGAGAAGAAGTAGATGTCGGGGTCCCCGGGTCTGGAGTTGCTTAGTCCGCTGCGATGATGGCTTTGGAATGTCGCGTTGCTATTGCAGAACGAAGAGCTATGAGATACGAGATGGAGCTCAAAAGTAGAAAGTAGACACGAACAGATACGAACTGGAATGACCAAGCTGCAATCATGCGGAACGATTCAACTTCATCCATCAATTAGCTATCATCATGACGTCTTTAATTCTTGATCTTTGAAATCTCGTATCTAGCAACTTGTCTGGTAATGATGTTGGGCGAGTCATTAGTTCAACTCTGCAGAGTGTGTCGCTCTCATATCTTGAGACCCCCTCCACTGCCGATCCTCAACACGCAACGCCGCCTGCGCCGAGCTCCACTCCTCGCGGACGACTCGGGCACGCTGCTCGCTCCGAGGCACGACATTGGCCGGGAACGGCGCCGGAGCGACCGCCAGTCCACCAACGAGCGCCTCGGGGTCGGGGGTGATGTCTCCTTGACCGTTCGGGTCCGCCGCCTTGCCGATGGTGAAAGCCCACAGGATTCTGGCAATTGAGAGAAACAGCGAGTTCTCGGCCAGGTCGACGCCCTGGCACATCCGCCGCCCCGCGCCGAAGACGTAGTGGTCGCGCTCGTTTGGGTCGGGCGAGAGCATGGATTCCCTCATTGATTTGGTGTCTTGCAGGTAGCGGGAGGGGTCGAAGTCTCGCGGTTTCGGGTGCCGGGCGGGGTCCATATGGATACCCCTGATTGTGTAAGTACGTCTATACCAAGGAGTGCTGCGTGCTCAGTTGACTCACGGACGAGAAGAACTTACCAGACGTTGAGGAAGACCATGGCGCCCTTGGGGATATGATAGCCCATGTACTCGTCATCTTGAGTTGTGGCATGGGGAATGCCCATGACCGGCATGGGCATCCAGCGGCATGTTTCCTTGATACACGCATGAACATAGGGTAAT
This sequence comes from Arthrinium phaeospermum, assembly GCA_006503535.1. NCBI lineage: Eukaryota > Fungi > Ascomycota > Sordariomycetes > Amphisphaeriales > Apiosporaceae > Arthrinium > Arthrinium phaeospermum. The sequence goes on from QYRS01000012.1 coordinate 1,973,288, forward strand.
GATGCTGCGTCTTCTTTGGCGGGAAGTCTGTCGCCGCAAACTCGGTCAAGCTCTTCCTGGGCCCTTTCCTGTACCCGAGGGAAAAGTACCATAGCTTGAACAAAGGCGCTCAGCTCGGCAGCTACCGTGTCACTGCCGGCAGTAAGAAGAATGCCACAGATGAAAGCAGCCAGCTCATCCGAAAAACCTTCTTTTTCTTGTGCTTGCAGAAGGTCGTGGGCAAAACAAGGCTGTTAGGTTTCGGTAGTTAGCCAAGCACACAACGCCTTTCTTTCTATCTACACTCACATGGACAGTCTCGTCGAGAATACGAGCTTTTGCACCGTTCCAGTGCTCGAGGAATATCGCCAGCTGCTTCTTGTAAGAAGCTCGGGCGTATCGGCGCGTCGGGAACATGACATCGGGCAACCACTGCAGGGCCGGGTAGATGTCGGCCAACGCCGTCATCGTCTGCCCTTCCAACGCAGACCACTCGGCGAAGCATTCGTGCAGTCGGACCAGGTTCGGGTCCGACGAGCGGGGCGTGCGGAAGCCGAAGACCATCTGGGAGGTGAAGGAGTAGGCGTAGCGGCTGATGTGCCCCCGGAACGCTTCTGGCGACTCCAGAAGGGAGTGGAGAAGTTGCCTGTTCTCGAGCTCCAAGTAGGGGTAGTACCGTTTGGCGGCCTTGGTGTTCAAGTGGTTGGCAAAGACGCGATGGCACTTCTTCCAAGTATCGTTGTATTGCTATGCCTGCATGTTAGCTAAGTAGGCATACGGTACACCGCGGGTTCGACAAGACAGCTGTACCATGCCGGCAAAATGCAGCCCTCCAGTTGATATATCTGAGATGTAAGAGACTGGTCTAGACGAGTATATGTGGCCTCGCTTGTCCAGGAGATCCTTGACCGTCTCAGGCGAAGTTAGGACGATGACGGGCTTGCTTCCCATGAACACTGTGAAAATCGGTCTGGTTTTCCAGTACAGCGCTTGTCAATTGTGCGTTGCCCCCAATCCCAGGAAGACCATACTCACCCATACGTTTGTGTCCATCTTTGAAATTGGAGCCATCGCTTTTGGGCTGGGATCTGGTGTAGATTGCCGATGAGAGGGAGTGCTGGGGGCCCCGGAGGGAGTCCTCTCATCTTTCTGCTAGACCACCAGGACTGGATAAATGCCAAGAGAATGAAGGAGGCGATAGCGATCGAATACAGGTGATAGTCCATAGTGGTGCCTTTCATAGATCGCAATGCCCGAAACTGCAGGGCATCTCACCTCGGCGATTGATAGTGAGAAGATCTGGACCGGATTGGGGTTGGTTGATTCCTTTTACTCGAAGGTACACACACTAGGCAAGCACTTTATGCCAGGTAGGAGGAAGGCACCTCGCGTTGTGCTTTCCTTCATTTATCATACCTATCTGTCGATGAGGTGACACACAGGTAGGCGAATAAGAACGCGTCAACTTCCCCCGGAATGTGACCGGTCAGCTCGGGAGTCCATCCAATAGCACGGATTCCATTCATATCTCGACCCGATCGCCTTGCTGAGGAAAGCGAACCTATATCGCCGGTCAATGGCTTTCTACGCACGTATCAACCCCGCTTCCGTTCATGTTCGTGCGTAATTATCCGGGAAAGACATGCGGAAAGACGTCTTGAAAACAATTCGTGTATTCGACGGGCGCGGTCTTGGTCTATTGGAAGCAAGCCGTGCCCTGTAGGGTTACATCGCTCAACGCCATTGCACTTCACTCGCTCTTTTCCTACCCGAATTGGCAAGGATAGGGTTGTGAATAAGTGCCGCGCTCTCGGGTTGGTTTTCCATAACCAACAAGACTTTCCCGTGCGAGGATATGTAGTAGCTTGATCACAACTGGTCAGGTATCGATTCCTCTTCGGATTGGCCCAGGTGGGTGTATTCCTAGGTGGGCTGAAGGCAGTTGCGATGGGCCGGAGCCGCGTTGCGTTTTGCTCATTGATGACGGGGAGACGGGCAGCGAAGACGGCTCCGATTGCAAGCTCCTCCGATTGCCTCGGTGCAAGGCATTAGACTCAAGCAGTCGTCAATCGTCAATCGGGTGGCTTCCATACAGCCATGTCGCTTATGAACGCTATCCAGTCATACCCGTACAAATGAGTAGACAAATCACCTACTTGGCCAAACGGGACTACCGTAACATCTATGGCTGCGCGCTATGATGATATTGAAGAGTGAGCGCGACGGGTCAGTATGGCAGCCATGCAAGTATTCATTCCAATCCCATGGCAATATCAACTTGGGCACAAGAGTCGTCCTTGCAAACGCAACTTGGCAATGTTTTGATCAGGCGTTGGGTCAGATCTTCGGGAGAAGGCTGACAGCGCTGGCCGGAGAGGAGCCCGGGCCCACGCCTTTCAATCATGTAAGGCAATGATTCAATGGGACCATCCAGCCATCCGAATTTCTTCGGGCTTGCATGAGAGTTGTTCAAGATCTGAGAATAGTCGACCAAAGGGCTAAGTAGGCTTCAAGTTCATCACAGAGGTACTTGATAGTTGCTATCTGTAGATCAGATATATCAATTGCAGACATTGGAATATCTAGCGAACTGAGCATTACCAAAGACGGCGCCAAAGCAGTCAAAGGAAGCCAAGCGCTTGCCCTGTTTGGGTGCTAGCGCGACATAAGCGAAGCGCTAGCAGGGCCCCTAGGATTTTGATGCGTTCACCGTAGGTTCGTTCGCCAATGTTCGTTCAAGGGCCCAACCTGCCAGCTAAGGGATATTCCGACTTCAGGGGTTCAATTCCACGTTGCCTTGCATACACGTACGCCAGCAAACCTGAGGTCGACGAAAGGGGCGACAAGTTGGTTGAAAAAGTGGTTGTTGGATTCGCCTGTCTACTTTTTTTTTTTTTTTTTCGTGTTGCAAAGTCCTTACCTGTCAGTCGGTATCAGTGGACGTCCAACTGCGCGCCCCTCCCTGCCACCTGAAACAATTCGAAGTCAATCAACACCACCATCACCCTTGCTTGCGTCGCTCGTTCTGGGGGGCACTACTCTCGACCGGCCCGCATTTCCCCCTCTCTTGCGTTGCCTCGCTCCTGCGAGTCCCCCTTACCAACCGGGTCGAAGACCAAAGCTGCACATGCCAGCTCAATTGATTTCGACCAGACAGTCAAGGACGGGGGCATCTTCTCGACCATATCCATTCACCGCACCGATTCTTCCTCACTTGGGAAACCAGACCAGCAAGAAGTTCAGCCATCGTCAGCCAGGCATGCTTGTGGCTTCGTTTTTGCATTATTAGCCCGGTTTTCCCTCATCTGAACCCTGTGTCACCTAGTCACAAGGTTCGACGTGACGGCCTGCCTCCTTCAAGCAAGCATCCCTAACAAGTGTCGGCTAGCTGTTCACTCTCGCCTGCCCCTCCTTAACCCCCCAACTAATTTACTGCATTATCACTACCCCGAAGAGTTGCATTCGAAATTGCCTTTCTGCAGGCAGTGATAGAAACACGCTGCGTCTCGGCCATACAAGTACTCACGGCACAGTCCAACCGCCACCATGGACCCAAACAACCGCCTCTACCTGAACATCGGGAGCAACGAGCAGCGTCTTGGCCCAACTGACAGCCGACAATATCCCACCACGCCTTCCACCTTCCCCCAGCCTGTCTTCCCCAACCAACAGGCAATGGCTGGCCAGCAGCAGCAGCAAGCTCCCAACCAGCAGTACGCTGGAGGCTACCAGCAGGCCGGCAACTACTTCATGCAGCAGAACCAATACCAACAGCAGCAGTATGCCCCTCAGCAGGGTGCTGACTACGGCCAGGGCCAGCAGCCCGGCTACCAGCAGCGCTCCAATACGCCAGGCAATGACCCCAATGTCGGTTTAGCCCACCAGTTCTCCCATCAGAACCTGGGCGGTTCTGCCCGAGGTGCCCAGTACGGCTCTCCCCGCGGACCCTCGCCCGCCCAGCGACCCCGAACCGCCGGCTCCTCGAACCAGTCTCAACCCAGCTACAGCTACCTGAATGCGCCGATGCCGAACCAGGGCCAGCGCAGCACCGAGTTCCAGCCCGCGCCCGAGCGTAACCCCGAGAAGTTCGGCACCAACGCCAACAACAACCAGAAGAAGTGCTCTCAACTGGCCGCCGATTTCTTCAAGGACAGCGTCAAGCGCGCCCGCGAGCGCAACCTCCGCCAGAGCGAGATGGAGCAGAAGCTGAGTGACCCCAACCAGACCGCACCGAGAAGGGAGCAGATCTGGCAGAACGGCGGCAAGAAGGAAGGCCGGTACCTGCGATTCCTGCGCACCAAGGACAAGCCCGAGAACTACAGCACCATCAAGATCATCGGCAAGGGTGCTTTCGGTGAGGTCAAGCTGGTGCAGAAGAAGGCCGACGGCCTGGTGTATGCGATGAAGTCCCTGATCAAGACGGAAATGTTCAAGAAGGACCAGCTGGCGCACGTTCGTGCCGAGCGAGATATTCTGGCCGAGTCGGACAGTCCTTGGGTGGTCAAGCTCTTCACGACGTTCCAGGACGCCAACTTCCTGTACATGTTGATGGAGTTCTTGCCGGGTGGTGATTTGATGACTATGCTCATCAAGTACGAGATTTTCTCCGAGGATATTACGCGTTTCTACATTGCCGAGATAGTGCTCGCGATTGACGCCGTTCACAAGCTTGGCTTCATCCATCGGTACGTCACGAGACTAACCACGAATGTTTTTGTGTATATCCGCTAACTTTCTCGACTTAGTGATATCAAGCCTGACAATATCCTGCTGGATCGAGGTGGTCACGTGAAGCTGACGGATTTCGGTCTGTCGACCGGCTTCCACAAGCTGCACGACAACAACTACTACCAACAGCTACTGCAGGGCAAGTCGAACCGGCCGAGAGACAGAAACTCGGTGGCCATCGACCAAATCAACCTGACGGTCAGCAACCGTTCGCAAATCAACGACTGGAGACGGTCGCGACGACTGATGGCCTACTCTACCGTCGGTACTCCCGATTACATTGCTCCCGAGATTTTCACTGGCCACGGCTACTCGTTCGACTGCGACTGGTGGTCCCTCGGCACTATCATGTTCGAGTGTTTGGTCGGTTGGCCGCCGTTCTGTGCCGAAGACAGTCATGACACTTATAGGAAAATTGTCAACTGGAGACAGTCCCTCTACTTCCCGGATGACATTACTCTCGGTGCTGAGGCCGAGCATCTGATTCGAAGGTTCGTCACTTTTCTTTCGTCTTTGCTTTACAAGAACAATTTGCTAACTTGACCCAGCATGGTCTGCAACACAGAGGCGCGTCTCGGTCGCCACGGAGCCCAGGACATCAAGGCACACCCCTTCTTCCGCGGAGTTGAATTCGAGAGCCTGCGCCGCATTCGTGCACCTTTCGAACCTCGCCTGACCTCGAGCATCGACACAACGTACTTCCCCACGGACGAAATCGACCAGACGGACAACGCCACGGTCCTCAAGGCCCAGGCCCTCGCGGCTGGCAAGCCGGTCGAAGAGACGCCCGAGATGAGCTTGCCGTTCATCGGCTACACATTCAAGCGTTTTGATAACAACTTCCGCTAAATGTGATGGATTGGATCGGTGGCGACACCAAAGAGCAAGGATTCTGCCTGTGCTTGGCATCATAGTGCCTACGTCAACATCCTGGATATGTGACATGTTTCGAATGAGAAACATGTTTGGATCATTTCCCGATTGCACTTTAGCGATTATATTCAAGATTTCGAAGAGCCAGCGGCCCAATTGCGCACAATCCACAATACAGAGCTTGCTTGTTAGATCCGAGGACTGCAGGGGATATGTGACAAACCAAATGCATTCTTGGTGGAAACACACATGGCCATCATGAAGGGGGGTTACTTGAGCATTCGGCCACAGCATATGCAGTGACTGCTACTCAAGGTATGTACAAGTAGGGTACAGCATACAGTGCATGCGATCTCTTGACAGGCGGATAGGCGGCTTGTCTAATGCATGTTTTAAGCCTAGTACTGCATCATGTCCCGAATATGAAATGCGACCGCGCTTCAATCTGGCAAGCGATAATGGATGAAAAGAAGGCATGATAAAAGGAACCAAATCAAAACACGATACCACAATCCTTAAACTCTCTTGCGCAGCCTGTGACTTGCTTTTTACCTATTGATGCATGCAAATGCAACTGCACGTACGTAGTAATCATGTAATGCCTAGATGCATATTCTACCTTATTATTTTAGTAGGTGGATGAGCAAGCAAGCGGTTGGCAAATAAAGGTGGGCCCCACTCCGCCAGGACCTCTTATCTTATCCGACCCTGGCATCAACTTTAGCTGGTCTTGTCGGTATTTCATCAGCGCCTCTATCCCGTCCATCCAATCCAACGTTTGCATGTTTACCTAGTGCGACTTGAACCGCCGTCGTATCTCACGACAATTCCACTTCAGGACACCACACTCAAAGCCGAAGACTCTTTTTCGACAAGTCCCATCACCATCGACAACAACACCAACATCCAAACCACAAGATGGATTACCAGAACCGCGCCGGTTCCAAGTTCGGCGGCGGTGGTGTCGCCTCGAGCAGCGCTACCACCGCTGATCGCCGCGAACGCCTGCGCAAGCTCGCGCTCGAGACCATCGACCTCGACAAAGACCCCTACTTCTTCAAGAACCACGTCGGCTCTTTCGAATGCCGCCTCTGTCTCACGGTACACCAAAACGACGGCTCCTACCTCGCCCACACCCAGGGCAAGAAGCATCAGACCAACCTAGCGCGCCGCGCCGCCAAGGAGCAGAAGGAAGGAAAAGGCCAGATCGACGAGCGGACGGGCCTGCCGGTGGGCGTAGTGGGCGCCGGGTTCGGGGCGCTGGGGCTGGGGGGCGCGAAGCGCAACGTGGTCAAGATCGGGCGGCCGGGGTACAAGATCACCAAGGTGCGGGACGCGGTGACGCGGCAGCAGGGCCTGCTGTTCCAGCTGCAGTACCCCGAGATCTCGGGCGGGGAGGTGCCGAAAGTCCGGTTCATGAGCGCGTTCGAGCAGCGCGTCGACGACCCGCCCGACAAGAACTTCCAGTACATGCTCGTGGCCGCGGAGCCGTACGAGACGTGCGGGTTCAAGCTGCAGGCGCGCGAGATCGACCGCACGGGGGAGCGGTACTGGACTTGGTGGGACAAGGACCTCAAGGAGTTTTGGGTGCAGGTCATGTTCCTGACGGAGCGCGAGGAGCGGTACGTCGGCGTGCCGGGTCTGCCGGGCAGGCGGTAGAGGAAGGAGGCAGGAAACGAGATGGCTTCACGCGAGGCTAGTTCGTGTGCTCTAGATTGATTGACAAAAAGACGGAGGCGAGATGCGAAGCAAATGCTGCTATGGCATGTACGATACGCCAAGACTGGCTTGGCCGGACACACATAATGATACCACAAGATTTCACGTTCTCACCTTTTCGATGGCCGATGTTACGATATGAATAAGCTGGCGATCGTTCATCGCGTTTGGTCCCCGCAGTGGGCGGCAAAGTGCGGTTCGGTTCAGGAGCTCCAGGCTGACCCGGCTGTTCGGACATGCTGGTTGGGGACCTGCAGGTCAACAAGTCTCGACACTTCAGCTTGACGCGGCTACCGCTGCTTGATCACTGTGTCTTAAATGAGCTGTTCCGAGCCGCTGCACGCCATGGGTCAAGTTCGACGGGACGTAATTAGACAAGCATTCTTGTCTCAATAGTCCGACAAAAAGCAAGTAGAAAGAAGGGATGAGATTTGAGGACGGATGGGTTCGATCAAATATAGCGCGTCGCTTCTTCCCCAGTATACTCATGGAATTTAATCAAATCATGTTTACTTTCGTGCACGTTTGATTGTCGTGAAGTGAATTCTTACCTATTTTTATACTCGTCATGCACCACCCTAAGAACACGGAAGGCCCCTTGGGCGACCACTGCGTCTGCCACTACCCGGACGATAGTACTCAGACTTGGCTCATTGATGATGACGAGCAGCCGGAAGAAGGTCATGATGCCATGTTCTCCTATGACGATGAGGCGGCCGAGCTTTACAATGCCACTACAGCGAATAATGTCGACGGCAGCATTGAAACGGCACATGATACTATCGACATCCCGCTCCACTACACGGCCCAAGGCGAGGCTATCCAGGCTCTGTACTGTGCCTGCTTCGTGGTCGACGACTCGCTGGGAGACGACGACTTATCTTCCCCCTCCTCGATCAAGGGAGGTGTGGCGGATCCCCTATTTGCGGGCGCCGTGGTCCTGAACCATACCTCGGGGGACTACGACTATATCCACCTGCAGAGCGAGTTTGGTGGTTTGACGAAAGCCTCGGTCATGTTGACGCCACGACCGCAACCACAAGCACAGTTGGAGGACGAGACGACTCTGCCTCCCTCACTACATCTGGCTCCTCACAGCGACGGGATTACGACGAGTGGTGGCAATGGTATCTTGGGGACTGCTCTGGAAAGGAAGACTGGGCTGGGTCGGTACAGTGGAATGATGGTGTTTATGCTGGCGGTCATCTCGGTGCTGGCTTTGCTGCGCTTGGTGCGGAAGACGCGGGACGTGCCAGGTTGGCGGACGGGACGGGGGGTTTCGCGGAGTCGTTACGTTTGAGTGCCACGAGAGGAGGCATCGCTTGTAGCTGGGGCTTCGAGGAGAGCAATGAAAGGACTCGAAAAGGTGTTGTCACTGTCACTCGTATATAGACTAGGTAGTTGCCAGTGTCGTAAACGTGTTTGGGATGTTGTTATTCACAGTCAGGGCCAGATCCTGTAATGTCCTTTTGTCGTGCATTCAGTTTCTGAATCATTTACCAGCTCGCTATCGAGCTGGGCACTGTCACTTTCAACTTCAGAGATCGTATACAACCCTCTGGTCGCTTGTTTAGCTTTTGGCATTCCATGGTCGAGGTCTGTTAAGGTTTGACTGGTACGCACATTGAAAAATGCGCTTTCCTAAATTAAAAAATAAATATTTTCGAATTGTTCAACTACTCTCCAGCAACAAATTGGGAGCCAGCCAGTAACCATTCTTACTTCACTTACCAACCACAGCACACCATCATGTCTGCTGTATGTGTTAATCTGAGACGAATCATGGCCGAAGAAGCCCAGCGCCAGGGGTTTTATGGTTCTGAATCGGGCCAAGATTCAGACGAGTCTTGGGAGAAGATGTCGATGGATAGCTCCAATCTGCCCGACAATGTCGAGGAACAGTTACCGCCACCACCATCGGCCTCCCCCATTGCTTCAAGCAGAGAATCGCTCACCGTAGAGGCATGCGAGAAGGAAGCAGTGAACTGTACTTTGGAGCAAGCCGACGCTCATCAACAACAACACCATCCATCGGAGGAAGTGAAGGAGCTCTGCAACAACGCCGCAGACGTCAAGGCGGGAGGTGGTGCTTTTTACGATAAGGATGACAAGCCCTACTCTATCCGACTCTTGTTCACGCCGGACGGAGACACTTCCTCTTCCGTCAACGACGCCTCCAAATCCCTTCCCAGCAGCGGATGGTGGGCCGAGATGTTCATCCGGTGCGACGTCGTACCCCAGCTCATGAAGGAAGGCCTGCACTGGACAGGCAAGAACATCCTGCGGGAAGAGGGACACTTCGACTTCGGGCCCATCCCCTACCCCTGGGGACCCATGGCGCGGACGTACTACCTGCGAGACCTCGAGCACACGCCCCCGCGCTGGACCGCGAGTATGCAGGTCCACGCCCGCCGCGTGGCGCCGCTGTCGAGATTCCGGCCCGGCCGGCTGACGCCCGAGCGTCACTTGACCGCCGCGCTGGCCCGGGCCCCCAACGGCGCCGCGATTTACTCGTGGTGCCGCTGGGCCCCGGACCAGGCGTACAACGCGCTCTACGATGACATGCCGTTGGAGGGCTGGTGGCCGTGGCCTAAGAAACGGCCGGAGGAGGATGCTGATGCAACTACCAAGACATCAACTGCGAGTGGCAGCAGCAGCAGCAGCCGCCGAGAAACTGGCAGTCGCGAGCGGCCCTCGGGGACCCTCCTCCAGCCGGCTAATTCTCGTTATATCCGCAACATTTACCTTGGAGTACACACTGTCAACCCTGAGCTCGAAGCGCAGCGAGGCGGTCGGTGACTTTGACAGGGATGCCGGTGTGGCGGCTGGCTCCATTCCCTTCCACGGCAGCCAAGTATCCAGGAACTGCCCTGGAGAGATCGGACTGATGACGCCGGGGGCGACCATACTGGTACATCCCTTGCTTTGCTTTCCAGAAAGGAAACAATTCCGACTCAAATTCATAGTTAATTAGGAATGAATAAAATTCAGGTTAAAAAAGTTATCCTGTAGACTTCCAGATACTCACCGATTCTTCCACGCTTTGAAGGTATCGTACTTTTATTAATTGCATACAAACATGTAGGTATGCGAGACAGAACATAACGGGGGCCAAAGAATCCATGCTCCACAGCCTTGGAGTCCCAGGAGACCGGGATGGGAATTCCTCAAGGGGGGTCCAAGTGTAGCATACTCACCCACCTTTGACTCTGCAGAGTCCTGATCAGCTTGCCGACAAGGCAGGTGACCTTCATACGCAACCCCTGCTGCGGCGAAGTCGAGGCTGGCTTTCAGGTCCCGAACTGGAGACCGGAGGGTCCGGGTGGAGGAACTGCAATATTACCGGAGAATTGCCACGATTCGCTAGAAAGCGAGAGACTGAGGCCACATGGGCTCCAGGTACGATGCGGCATGTTACTATATTGGGCACTTTTTCCGATGAGGACCCTGGGGAGGCGGACTCGGGGCTGTTGCAAAAAGCAATTCTCAGCATGCACAACATTGGCGCAGCCGCCCCGCCTCCCCCCCCCCCCCCCCCCCCCTGTATGACCACGCCGAAATCGAGGAAGGATCGACACATACTGTCTTGTCAGCTTACCACCATTACCGTAAATTGATCTGGCGAGCGTGATGCTGGCCGTATCGTATACGATGGCCAATGTCACCCTAGGATAGGGACAAGCATCATAAAAAGCTTTTCTGCTCTCGTGGCTTCTGACCATGGTGGTACGGTCAGTCCTGATCTCGCTTAACATAACGTCTCCCACCCAATAGTGGAAGCCTGCTGATAGCAAAGCTTGGTGTAGCGATCCAATGCACGGGGAAGCCTTGTGCTCGACAGCCTTGAGCGTAGAAGCCTTGTACTCAAGTTACCATCTTGAATTGGCGGCAGGCAGCCGTAATATGAGATGTTGTCACACATAGTCCTCTGTGTGAGCCATAAGGCTGACAAGGATCGGCCGCAGCTGCTCACGCACTAACTCCACACCGATAGCCCCATCTGAGTCAGACTATGATGATTCGAGGTCGCGACTCTATCAGTTGTGGCTGCTTTTTCTATTCTTTGCGGCTCAGTCGTCGACTGTGGGAGCCAAGTGTATATATTGGCACAAAAGCCCAAAGATGTGGGATAGAAGTCGGCTGTTAAGAGTGTATTTGTATAGCCAGATCAGAGTACTTCTCCTCTAATACTGATTACATAATAACACCCCAAAGTCACAGCGACTGCGCATCCCCTACCATGATGTCGTCAACCGCCAAGGAGACGCGCCCCCCTTTACCCTCCGTTTCGACAAACGTCGGAACATCTGCATCCGCACCGCCCCCAGCCCCAGCACATGCCGCAACCGTACCCACAGCCACAAACACAAACAAACCGAAAGCCGTGCATGACTCCCTGACCCCCGCAGAAAGCCCTGAGCAGATGCGCCACCACCAGCACATCGGCCGCGCCGACACCAACATGACCTGGGGCTCCCCCGCGGGCCTGGGCATCCGCGCCTCCAACGACGAGAACCTGCTCATCTTCCGGAAAGCCGTGGGCATCAACTACCTGCCGCCCGTGCGGGGCCCGGCTTTTGACCGCTCGGCCACGGTGGTGAGCCCGCGCACGCTCGAGGAGGGGAGGCGGGCCGCCATCGGCATCTACCGCAGCGTCATCGTCGAGGCCTCGCACAAACATACGCTTTATACGGTGATGACGGTCCTGCTCTATCTCTGCTACTTCGCGCAGGTCGTCATCGGGGCGGCCCTCACCGCGCTCGGGTCGGTGGCGGCGCGGTACTCGACCACCATCACGGTGCTGGGGGCGCTCAACACGGCGCTCGCGGGGGTGCTGGCGCTGATCCGGTCGTCGGGCCAACCCCAAAAACTCGGCAAGGACCAGGTCGGGTTCCGCAAGCTGCAGGACTGGATCGAGGAGACGGACGCGCTGCTGGCCGTGGGCATCATCGGGCGGAACCGGCGCGAGGTCGGGCTGCTCGTCGAGGTGGCGTTCCGCAAGTACAACGCCGCCAAGGAGAGCGAGGAGAACAACCGGGCGGATATGTATGTGCAGCAGCCCGAGGACGAGAATAGCGTCGGGGCGGGTCGGAATGGCGGCGGGGCGAACGGGGCGGCGAAGAATGGGGTGGAGAACGGCAGGGCGGGTCATTGATCGGGGAGGTTGGGTCTTCGTTGAGAGGGGGGTGGCCTGGAAAGGGGCATGATAAAATATTAGACTTCTAGAGCATGTTTGAATTTAATTTAATCGAGTCACATGACTACGAAGGTCTCGTGCTATGTGGAATACATGCTTTCCTACCATACCTCGAGTACGTCTTTGAAGTTCCACAAACTCACAGCTTCTATTTTGGTTTCCAGCATTTGCGTCCCTGGTGAAACTTATAGTTGACCGGGTCAAGCCTGATTGGAGTGTTGTCAGCAGGCCAATGGTTTTTCAGTACGAAAAGGAGGGTTCAGCTTTGCCGGGTGATTTCAGGGGATGCTTGTTTGCAGCAATACAAAAGCAATTGCGACGGTTAACAAAGGCATCATTTAGATAGGCAACTCGTTTTGAATGGGTGATAGGTCGGGTGTTTGGCATCGGACAAAAAAGTGTGAGCTCGCTAGAAGTGACGGTTTGGCAGAAGATAAGACGTGGCCACTGATGGGCGCGATAGAAAGACGTGGCCGCTGATGGGCTCGAATAGATGACCTCGAGAGCTGAGGGATGGGCGCAGAACCCGGGCTCATAACCTGTCGGACAAGAGTGCGAGCTCACTGGAAGTGAAAGTATTCTGGCTATTGGGAGTACATAGCGCACGGTCAGAATTCCAACATGTGGCTGTTGGCAGTAATAGGTACACGTACACCATTTGCATTTTGATGTATCCCTGGGAAGCTGGGATGCAGGTGGTCTGTCACCACATCCAGCCGTGGCTTGCATTAGCTTATGCCAGCTTATGCCGGCCAAGAAAGGGCAAACGGGCTTTTTCGAGCTGTCAACCTTTCCCATCCTTCTCTTTTCATAGCCATGCGTTGTTTCAGATCGAGACGTCATCTGTCAAAGGCAAACAGCCAGCCTCTCGGCAGTCGTATTCGAGCTTTTAGGCTATGTGACATGCATACCCGGGCCGGAAAATGAGCATTCTGTACCACTCACTGTCGAGCAGCAACTACTTAATCCGTACCCGCTGCGCAATTGCATTCTGATATGTCAGGTACCCAAACCCCTGCCCTACCTGTTGCCCGGTTCTGATGGAGTCAATGCTACCTCCAGATCTAGATCAGGCCACCACTAGTTTGAGCTTATTTCTAGCCGCACTTAAAGGGGGAAAGAACCACCGCCTCGCACACCAATTGTCAACAGTGTGCAATGCTTTTGTACTTGCAACATCAAAACTCCACATGTGGTCGGCAGAGAGCACCTTCCAAAGTTGTGAGCGCAGTAGGCAGCCACGTACACATCAAACAAAGAAAGAGTACTGTTCTTCTTGGGTGAAACGACATGTCGTTGGACTCCAATAAGGAAAGAAGGAAGCGCACATGGCTGGCCCGGCGGGAACCTGCAGTGTGCAAGATTACAATGCATCAACAAAGCAAAGTACATGTAGACGGCTAGATTGACCAAGCATCTTTCCATGTCATTGCACCCGTTCGTTTTGGGCCACGACTCGGCGGTTCCCATTGAGCATTCATTCATATCCTTCGCGCATCCATCCTTAGCTGCACGGGTCTATCCGCCCCCGTATGTGTCTGTACGAAGTTTTGAGGCATCTTTTGGTATGTCGAGTGCTGGTGTTTGATGCGATTAGAGCCGGTGCTGATACTTACCTACCGTAGGAGGCAACTGTCCGACGGGGCGAAACCTGGTTCCAAGAGCAATTGGGTAGAAGCCCGGCTCCAACCTTGCGAATACGGCATTTCAGGCCCGAGGAAATGATTGAAGTGTTGGTCCGTCTTCCATCACATCCAGTACCGATGCTAATACTTTGCTTCAAGCAACGTCGGGATCGACTTCGGGTCTTCCCAGTCCAAGGTGGCGCTCTCGTTCGCGGACGACAGCGGCCAACCCTGTTGTCAATGCTGCACCGTGAAAGAGGATCCTGGCAACCCGGGAGGATGCTCAACATGTCGGGGATGCTCTTCGAATGCCCTGCTCTTGCAGCGATGCATGATGACGGCCTGGTCACGGGCAAGCAATGTGAGGAGCTGGACGAGGCGTACGCGCTGAAGACCATCGCCATGCACAGCTGCGGCCTACTTTCGAAAACTTCGCTGCGAGAGCTCCCGGACGGGGCCGAGGTCCTGGACGCATTCGAGAATAGGCGCCTCTTCACGTCCGAGATGGAGCTCGCGGCATTGCGGGAACACCTCGTCGATATCTGCGATCAGGTCTGCCAGCAGGTCAAAGTCATTGCGGACGGTGGCGACACAGTGCGCATCAGGAACGTATTCGTTTCCGTCCCCAACTACATGAATAACGGCGAGAAGAAGGAGGACTTGGACAAGCTGGAGGCCGACTATCTCGGGATTCTGTGCCCCATCTGGGCCGCGGCCCAGGTCGAGTCCATTCGGGTGTTCACCGAAGGGCAGGCGGTGGTGTCGTACCTATCTGCGATGCCCGATGACCCGCTTGGGGCGTGGAGTAGGAAGGAGATGTGGCAGTTTTTCCGCGATTTGCGTGACGATGGATGTGGGCGCCACTTGGTCGTGATCGACAGTGGAAGCAGCAGCGTGGTAAGAAGACCCAAGCCACCCCGCAGCCAGAAATAGTTACTTCGGCTGATTGCCACGTCAGAACATCGAAGTGCTCAGGGCATACTTTGACGAGACGGGTGAAGTCATACGCAGCGAGTCGCACTGTGAGCCGGGATGGCAGCAAGGGGTACGCGGGGGAATCGGCATCACCAACAACGCGATTCGGCCCTGGATCAGGGAACAGCTGGAGGACTCGGTTCCAGAAGGGGAGCTGGCCCATCTGACGAAGCAATGGGAAGAGGTAAAGGGGGAAATCGACTATACCGAGCCGGATGCGTCTGTCGTCCTCCGTGGGAAATGGTCGAATACTTCGCTCGTCGTCACACCGAGGAAAATCCACCAGGTTTACAAGAAGGCGTTCAAACCGGTTTCTGCTGCCGTCCGAAGCGTCGTCGAAAGCATGCTCCAGACGGGCAAGGACTTTGGCATCATATTCTGCGGCGGCTCGTTCTGCAACCCCGGATACCGCAAGACTATGCAAGGCTACATCTCAGGTGTTCAAGCGAAAGCGTCGCAAGACGACAGGGTACGCGTACGGTACACGTTTCTCGCTGACCACGACCCGAACTGGTAACTATGGAACCACCCAACTCTCCCCCTTGTGTATGATGCTTACCGCTGAGCGCTCGCAGTTCATCCGCTGTAGCAAGTGGCCTTACCGGCATCGCGGCAGATACGCCGTCATTGGCCGAGGTGTTTCAAGATTCTTGTATCGGCCTCCAGTTAGGACAGACTCGCTCTAAGACGTGGGTCGGCCGACGCGAGGCAAACATCCTCTTCAGCAGGGTCAGTAGCAAAGTCCTCTCGTTGCTCTCCTTTCCCTCACCTCTGGTGCTGACATGGAACAAGAACCATGGCCGTATTGTGGACTACATCACCTATATTCTACCTCTCGAATCCACCACTCATCGATTCGAGCTAGTCTGCCACCCAGCATACGGCGGTGGCGCGAATGATGCAACGTTCGAGATGGGTCCCGAATCAGGCGTGCATCTTGGCCCACCGGGGGCGTACAGGATGGCCTTCCAGGTGCCCTGCGAAGACTTGCCACGATACGTTCCAATCCGCTGGCGGCTTCAGGGCAGTCACTTGGACTCGATCAGATATGGGGATGGGGACGACCCGCCCATGGCCGGCCGGCAGCGGATGGGGATGTTTTTAAGTTGTAGCGCCATTAACAGTAGGGGGCGTTGCATGCCCAATATATACCACAAAATGTGGCATCTGGGCGTGTCTATCCACCCCGCGACCAAGCAGCTCCGCGTCGACTTCTCTTTTAGGTTTCCGGCTAAGTGTGCGGCCTGCAAGGGACTCGTCTTATCAAAAGGCTGGCAATGCATGATCTGCCGGGACGTGCAGCTCTGCGAGCGTTGCTACGGCGGTCGTGATACCGGGTGCGCCCGCCTGGGACACGTGCTCGTCATGTTTGAGCAGGATTGGTTTTTGACAGTATGATGGCATTCAATAGGTTCATCCGTAGCGACAATTGTTTAGAGGAGGTTTTCGGTCGTTCAGGGAGGTCTCCATCTAATTCCAGGGGGTATTCCTAGCGTAAGTTGATAGTCAAGTCACATTGATAGTATCTATAAATAAATTCAGCTATGACTGGGAAATGGGTTCGTACCCCTTGCCGACGGGAATCTGGGACAGGTCCTGGATCGAGTGGTTGAGGAGGGATGAACTTACTCCTGGAGGGATGGCGTATTCCTTGCAACCGCAGCGCCTCCTCCATATCCATGTTGCCGCCGCGGTAGGCCTCCAGTGGCTGTCATCGAGGCCGGGACGGCAAACACAGCCAGCTCGGACGAAGCTTATCTCCGTAGCGGGTTTCACCGCCGTGGATGTTGAAGTAGCACGCTGGGCCCTCGATGTTACCTCGTTATAGTCCTAAGTCCGGACTATACGACCTGTCCACGGAGGTACGCCACCCCCACGCGTGATTGGACATTGGACGTTGCTGCCGGTGGGAGGTCACTAATCATGTTCGGTCTCGGTCCAACATTCGACATCGAAGCAAGGGATGCAGCGCCTAAAGCCTAAGGGACTTGATACAGTTGAAAGAGGCTGACAAATTCCTCATGTTCCATGAGATAAAAGCTGATCAAAACGCAAGTGAAGAATGAGAAAGCGCATTCTCCTCGATACAAATCAAGAAGCCACTTCTTTATTCTGTCCGTCTCGTACCACTACATCGATCACCACTTTGCAATGGCGCCTGCAAACACCCCCAAAACCATAGCAGGGAAACCTGTGGGCTCGATTGGCTTCGGCATGATGAGTAAGTTTGAAGTCCGTCAATTAGTGCAGTAGGTATCCTCAAGCATAATGCATCTAAAATGTTTCCCAGATCTTACCTTGTCCGGCAAAATCACACACGAGGAGGCTATCAAACCCATGAAGGCCGCCCTGGAGAACGGCGCCAACTTCTGGAACGCGGTAAGCGCTTATCCCAAGAGACCTCACTCGCAGTTTTCTTTTCTGTCATCTTAACACGCTCCCCAGGGCACTTTCTACGGCCCACCCCACGCCAACTCCCTCCACCTCCTCAAGTACTACTTCACCAAGTACCCCGAAGACGCCCCGCGCGTCGTGCTCAGCCTCAAGGGGGCCTACGACATCCGGCGCCAGGCGCCCGACTGCCGCCCCGAGGCCCTGCGCGCCGCCGTGGAGGAGGCCCTGGCCGTCCTCGACGGCACCAAGACCATTGACCTCTTCGAGTGCGCGCGCATCGACCCGGCCGTGCCCGTCGAGACCACGGTCGCCGCCCTGGCGCAGCTGATCCGCGAGGGCAAGATCGGCGCCTACGGGCTCAGCGAGGTCGGCCCGGACACCCTCCGCCGCGCCCACGCCGTGCACCCGCCCGCCGCGGTCGAGGAGGAGCTCAGCCTGTTCTCGCGCCACGTGCTCGATGCGGGCGGCGTCGCCGACACGTGTCGCGAGCTCGGCGTGCCGCTCGTGGGCTACAGCCCGATGGGGGCCGGCTGGTTGACGGGCCGGTTCAAGACGTTGGAGGATCTGCCGATCGACGACTACCGGCGCCGGTTTCCGCGGTTCCAACCGGGGGCTTTTGAACGCAACGTCCGGCTGGCCGAGGCTGTGGGGGAGGTGGCGCGGAGAAAGGGGTGTACGAGTGCACAGATTGCTATTGCCTGGTCCGTAACATTTTCTTTTTCTTTTTCCCTCCCTTTCTTTCGCTCCCCCCTTTTTCAACGGGACCCAGCTGTCTTCCTAATTAAACCTCAGTAAGCTGGCGAAGAACTGACAATGTTGGGAAACAAACAGGGTGGTCCGTCACGGCGTCATCGCGATCCCGGGCGCGACCAAGGTGTCTCGGGTGGAGGAGAACTGCAAGCGCGTGGAGCTGACGGACGCGGAAGCGGCGGAGCTGCAGGAGGCGGTAGACCACACGGCCGTGGCTGGCGACCGATATCCGGAGGCGGCCAAGAAGCATTTGAGCAAATAGAGACCTGTGGAATGATTTTGGCTCTGCGCTATCAGATTTCAGGTTCACTTTGGGGTATTTGACATCTGGTTAGTTTGGTTTTTTCGTCGCCAAAAAGGCCAATCACTCTATTCGTCCCAGGAAATTGGAAACATATCAAGTCTACCTAATGGGAAAAGGGGGTTGGATGGGCCTCTCCGTCCAGCGAAGGTCGCGAATCCGGCTGGAATTTAATTATTTGAACTCCTCTTACAAGACGTACATTCCGTAGACAGCCAAATCCTGGATGGGCATTTAATCAAAGCTACATCAAGAGTGGCCCTAGACTACTCTGTCGGAGCCAGTCCATATCCCCCTCGGCCCCAGCCGTCACGTACTCCAGCGCCAGCTTCACCCAAGGCTCTCTGTCGGCCTCGACGCAGTCCCAAAACGGCGCCGGCATGAACAATAAGAGAAAGGCACCCATGGTGACGGCTACTTTGCAGACAAACGTGTCGTCGACAATGGCGTCACCCGTACCGATCCGGTAGGCCCGCAGAAAAGACGAAAGTAGCACACCTCCCCGGTCCCTATCATCGTCGTCTTCTCCTCCTCCTTCCCTTTCCCCCTTCCCACACTGGGCCTCGAGGACCATAGCCTCCGCCGCCCACAGCCGCAAGTCGTAGACCGGATCCCCGAAGTGGCAAAACTCCCAGTCCACGATGGTCAGCGCCACGGGCTTTTTCCCCTCCCCCTCCCCCTCCCGGATCCGCACCAGCGTGTTCATGGGCCGGAAGTCCCAGGGCGTGAGCGTCGGGACGGGCGGCGGCCGGCGCAGCACGTCGACGGCGCGCCGCGTTTGGGTTTTGCCATGGCCCGCTTTCCCCAGGGCGGCGCGCACGGCCTGCTCCTCGAGGCCGCCGGGGGCGGTGAAGGTGGCGACGCCGTCGTTGCGGGGCGCCCAGCCGTCGTCGCGGTCGGCGCGGCGGCCGGCGAGGTGGAGGCGGGCTAGCCAGTTGCCCAGGCGGGCGCCGACGGCGGCGGGGTCCTGTTGGAGCGAGGGAGTGAGTGTTAGTTAATAGCAGACAGACAGATGTCAGGGGGTGGGTGGTTGCTCACGGTGATCTTGCCCTCCTTGTACGCCACCCGCAGGTCCGTCTCGCCGCCCCAGGTCATCAGGTACCCCCGGCACGTCTCCTTCAGCACGCGCGGGACCCCGACCGACGGCTCCTGGCGGCAGGCCTCGGCCACGGCGGGGGACCGCAGGGCCTTGATCTCGAGCTGTAGTCGCTCGGCCGCGAGGGGCACGGGGGCCAGCTTGGCCATGCCGTCGGCGCACTTCAGAATCACGGGCTCTCCTGCTCCTGCCCGGCCATGGCTACCGTCGTCGTCGTCGTCGTCGTCGTCGTCGTCGTCGTCGTCGTCGTCGTCGCTGCTTCTCCAGCCGTCGAGGCGCCATACCCAGCCCGACAGCCCGCCGGACAAGGGCGTCACCTTTCGGCAGACGATTTGGTGCTGGTCGAGGTAGCGGTCGATGCCGCCGCTCCAGTCTCGGGGGTTGGCGGGCGTTTCTTGGGTGATTTCGACGGACATGATGTCCAGTATGTTAAGCAATATACGTATACAATGGCTAATACTGAGTCTAAGCGAACGGGATGTGAGCTTTTCCTTTGCTCCCAGAGCAACCTATGTTGCGCCTCTGGAGACTAATATGTGTCACGTGCCTGACCTGCGCACAATGCAAGTGTTGGTGTTAGTCCATCCTCGGACCTAGCCGCCTCTCCACACGTCCTTACCGCCATTCGATAGTACCTACACTTACATATTATGGTTTTACCCTTCCAGGTGGCATTGGTCTTGGCCAGCCACGTACAAGGTCGCATCGGTCGGTGCGGGCTGCGTCGGACCACGATATAGTGACGGTTCGGCGGCCCGGGCACGGGCGGAGCCGTTTCATCTGGTATAGTAGTACCGAGTACGCCTCTTTCCTATTGGCGGAATCCCTGTCCCCCACAAAAGTATGTCCGTGTATGTAGGTAACTCGGACGGGCTTACTTACCCACGCGAGTCATGCCTCTGATGGTCACAGCCGGGATGCCACTTTGACTTGACTCGGGGAAACTCTATTCTACGACCAGAGAAGGAGGATATACATACATTTTAGGTTACAGTAATCCTGATCACAATCATGAGAGAGCCCTTGTGCTCAATGTAGAAGCCCGTGTCTGAAACCAAACACCCGGCGGCCTCTTGATCCCGACCTGGAACATGGTCGGGACAGTCTCACCGCAGAAACACGCAAATGCCACAGGCCCACGTGAGGACTATTATTATTCATACTACTGCATTCGGGCTATTACCTAGCTAATAATTAATATGGCTTACATTATGTAACAGTAACGAATTAGCACCCGATACCGCTATCGCCCCGTTGCTGGACGCATCCTCGCTGTGCTTCCGTGCCAAGAGGACTGGTATTGCAGGGGGCGACACGGGACCGGTCTCCTGTGGCATGGTCGGCGGCCCATCATTCATGGCCTCGATCGCCTGGACGGCCAGCGCCGTCGTCAGCCCCTGGTGCCCCAGCTTGACGCCCGTCTTGCCGTACCGGCAGAGCCAGCCGGTCCCGAACGACCCGTCCGCCTGCTGCTTGGTGAGCAGCCGCTTCAGGTCCGTCGGGTTGCGCAGGCCCACGTAGTGGCACGCCAGCACCCGCATGCCCAGGGCGAGGGGGTCCGCCGTCAGGTTGATGCGCTCCCGCAGGCGTTCTTGGAGAAGCGTCTTACTGGTGTGGCAAAGGTCCGAGTCCGGGTTCTCCCGCAGCAGCCGCGCGAAGAAGTACAGGAACACGTCGGGCTGGTGGTAGTACCGCGTCCCGTTCTCGTAGGCGCGGTGCCGGAGCACTTCCTGGATCCAGGTTTGGGTGGCGGCCAGGCCCGGGTCCAGGCCCCGGCCGTAGGTGTAGAAGAGCCGGACGACGTTGACGCAGACGGTGGGGTCTGTCCGGTCGCGCGTCGCGTCGAAGTAGACTTTCACGATTCCGTCGGCGGACACCATTTTCGAGGACAGCATCTCGTCCATGACCGAGTTGGATATTTCGAGACTCGGGGAGAGGACTTTGAGGGCGTAGGATGTCGTGTCGACATCATCGGGGTAGTTTTGGGACGTTCCAAAGGGGGTACCTGTCGCAGGGCCGGAGGTCAGTCACCCTGGCACTTCGCATTGCTGGGAGAGGGTGGGGAAAACCACGACAACAAAAAGGAAAGGGGCTACTTACCCATAAAGTAGTTCCACGTCCGATCAAACCGCTTGAGCTCAATCAAGCTCAAGTCCTCCATGAGCTCGTAAATCAGCAACTGGCCAAAGTTGTCGGGCACGACGACGCCCGTGCTCGTCTCCGAGTGCAGCCGCCGGGCGTGGGCCCGAAGCCACTGCCGCCCCCGCGTCACCGGGTCCTCCAGCAGCGCGAGCAGCCTCTCCCGCACGCCGCCGGCGTCGTCGAAGACGATGCCCTCGCGGAAGCCGAGCGACTTGGCGGCCAGGACGTTCTCGGCCTTGTCGTCGACGAAGACGGTCTGGCCGGCGACGAGGTGGGCGGCAGAGAGGACGTGGTGGTAGAAGCGCAGCTCGGGCTTGCACATGCCGGCCTCGCTGGACGTGAAGATCCGGTCGAAAATGTCCCAGGCGAAGAACGGCTTGGCCTGCAGGATCGCCCAGTCGGGCCGCGAGATGTTGGACATGGCGTACACGCGCAGGTCCGGGTGCGCGGCCCGGAGTTCGCGCACAAAGGCCACCACGTCGTCGTTCTGGCCCTGGGACGCCCTGGCTAGGTCAAAGGCCGTGGTGATGTCGTCCGCGGGAACGCCGTAGTGGTCTGCTAAGCGGGCATAGCATTCGTCTTGGCCTAGGAGGCCGCAGTTGTACTCGCGCCAGATGGGCGAGGTGCGGAACTCTTTCAGGAGCTTGGGCGGGACGGGGAGGGTCGAGGCAGGTTTCCAGCTGCAGAGCACATCCCCAATGTCCAGGATGATAGTAGTAATGGGTTGAGAGTCTGTCATTTCAATGCAGTCTTGTGTTGGTAGTATGAGATGGGATGGCATGTTTCGTAAGAGAGCTACTCAACATGGTGTCTGAGTTGCAGAGGCTTGCGTATATTATACATAGTTGATGCCGTCCGGGCAGTGCCCGCGTCCCCCATCATCCTCTCCACATTCACCTTCTTCGCCCTTGTTAAGGGTCCGCAAAACCCTTGATGAGTTGGTTGGATTTCGGTCACTGCCCTGCCGACATCAGCTCGCGCATGGCGTGGTTGACAAGTTGGTCGTGGCCGTACCCTGGCACGCACAGCTTCCCTCCCGTCCCATCCCATCTCATCTCCTTGGCTGTAAGAAACACTTGCTCGCTTGGCCGCTAAATGCAGCTGAAAGATTGGGGAACGTGCTGTTTACACGACCCCATCAGGTAGTTATGGTTCAGCTCCCCTTATTACCAAGTATTATTCATAGCCAAGTGTCCTCATGCAGGGTACTTTGTTTCAAAGGCCGGTTCCCATTGTGGAAGCTGTGTTCGAAGGCCAAGGGTATAGAAGACGGTTCTTGTAGAGTAGGTAAGCAGTGGACGAGGATGGACCCGAAACGTTGATCCGACATTTGCCCTATCCGGATGACTGGCCCACTATTCTAGGTGCTTATGCGCCGCCAAGCCCATACCGAACTTGGTGAATCAGCACGCGACTCAGGGATGGTCTTTTTCCAGGAGCTGGACCCGTAACTAACCCGGTTCTCGGGAACTGTAATATGCGGGCCGAGATCCTACCTCATATTATTACCCATGAAGCTCAACTATGTGGTTGCATACAGCACATTTGTTTCTAGCCATGCCACGGACCCCCGGCTCACGTATCCGTGGTTCCCTTCTGCCGGGGTGTTGACTAAGTCCCCATGGCCAAATCGCCCATGCTTTTCGTCCATGGGTTTCTCATTTGTTTGGTGTCTGAACGGTTTGGCATCCCTGCTACGCATCTGCTCGTAATTATGTTGGGCAATCTAAAGGGGGAGCGGGACCTGCTGCAAAACACAAACTCCAAAAGAACGTGCATGTTGTCTTCTCATAGTGCCACTGTCTATAGTTATCTAGTCTTGGTTCTTCCTTGGTACTCGCCCTCGTTCGTCCGACGTCCGGCACCCTATCACCTCTCGTCGTCACTTGCAATAATATCACACCGGCTTTTGCCCGCTTTTGCCCGCCATGTCCACCCCAGCTCTCCAGTTGGAAAAGATGGCGGCTCCCGAGGACCTGGAGCACGTGATCCCCGTAGTCTTTTCGTGGAACTACCTACCCCGACTCCCCCCTTTCCTAGTGGTCCAGGACTGGTCGTTTGAGAGCCCCCTCGCCGCCGCCGCCGCCAACGGGTCTGTCCACGACCCCTTTTCCGACAACTGCTTCCCCATCGATCCCAAGGCCGCCGGGTTCCCCTACCACACCGGCCTCACCTGCCTCCAGCACAACCGGCACTGGAAGGCCGCCCTGGACTACGCGGCGGAGCTGTGCGAGCTCGTCGCCGCGGACAAGAGCTACAGCAGTGCCAAGCTATCCCGCGGTGGCAATTTGGCCACCATCGCCGAGCGCGAGCTCAAGGCGCCGCTCGGAGAGCGTTTTGTTACGTTTGCCATCAACCTCTTCCCCAAGGCCGACGAGGAGCGCATGAAGCTGATCGCCGTGGGCATTCTGTTTGTCGTCATGTTCGATGGTGCGTCTTCTTTTTGTTTTTAACCCCCCAGCAACTTAAATGATAAATATTTGTGTGGCGCCTGCTGACCGACGTGCAGATTCCTGGGAGGAAGCGCCCGGGGAAGACCTGAAAAACGTCCAGGACGACTTCGTCGCGCGCATGCGCGGCCAGAAGAAGCCCGAGGCGGAGGGCACTGTTGCCCACACGCCGCTGCAGGCGCGCATCGACGAGATCGTGGCCCTGTGCCACGCCTGCGACGCCCGGACGGGCACGGACGCGGGCCACGATTTCATCGAGCGCATGCTCGAGTGGGTGATGCACTCGCAGCCGGAGCCCCGGGGGTTCGCCACCCCGCGCGCGTACCTCGACTACCGCTGGATGGACGCGGCCGACTGGTGGCTGGCGGCGGCCTGCAAGCTGAGCACCGCGTCGCCCATCTCGCTCGAGGACCCCGTCACGGCCCGGATCCTGCGGCTGGCGGGCGACCACGTCTCCATCGTCAACGACCTGGGGTCCTTCGACAAGGAGCAGGCCGCGCTCGCGAGCGGGCGCACCGTCGTGTTCATCAACCTGGTGCGGGTGCTGCAGACGAGCTGCGGGCTGGCGTCGGTCGACGACGCCAAAGCCGCGGCGTTCGTGCTGCAGCTGCTGAACGAGCGGGAGATGCTGGAGGAGTGCGAGCGGTTGAGGGCGGATGGGCGCATGACGGGGGAGCATTGGCGGTTTGTGGATTCGTTGCTGCTTCTTTGCGCGGGGAATACGTTTTATACGATGACTACGAGCCGTTATGGTGGGGAGGCTGCTAGGATCAAGAAGTAAGGGGTCTTGTTTCTTTGCTTCCTGGGTTGCTTTGTTGTAATTTGAGAAGTTGCAAAGCTATATGAGCTATACAGTCTTGATAGTGCGAAAAGGGGGTCCATAGTGACACAATAGTAATCCACTTTTTGGAAGTTGAGTCGGCTGAGATCTTAATCTAAGAACCAACGTCTGATTTGCCCGAAGAGAACAGGCGTATGAGGGAGTAATCTGTTATCCGACTGTACAGCCCACCGTCTCGCCGTTATTCAACGTTTACGCCACTTGAATATACTTAACCCAGCCCACTCGGTCAATATTCGTACACGTAACAAGCCGGCGTCCCCCCCATGGTATCCAACAAATCCCCCACCTTCCTGTCCGGCCCCGTGGCGCCCATCTCCAGCATATCCGTCCGCTGCGTGTACCCCATGCCCTCGTCCCCCCGCGCCAGCCGCGTCCCCATCACCTGGCCCGCCCAGTCCGGGTGCAGCGCCTGCCACAGCCAGTAGACGTGGTCGACCATGGCGTGGTGGAACCAGAACAGCGGGTCCACCGCCGACGAGAAGTTGTCCGAGTTGTCCCCCCCTATAGTATGATGCCCGCCCGAGTGCAGCCCCAGGAATCCGTCCGGCGGCCGGCCCTGCAGCTCCGTCTGGAAGCGGAGCACGTCGCCCGACGCGGCGGCGGGGCCCGTCGTCGTCAGGTTCAAGAGGTTCGCGTACGTGTGCCACCGCGCCGAGGCGTACGCGTTCAGGTCCCGCCGCAGGCACCGCGGGTTGTGCGTGTTGGTGTCGGGCACGCTGGGCGGCATGCCGCGCATCGCCGGGTTGATGGGGCCGAGGTTCACCGTCAGGTTGGCGAAGGGGCCGCGCTCGATGCAGCCGCCGCCGGGTCCCGAGGGGAGGTAGACGAGGCCGGCGGCGAGGGTGCCGTTGTGTTCGAGGTAGGCGCCGTTGCCGCCCATGGAGTGTCGGAGCCGTCCATGAGCGGGTTCTGGGTGGGGTCGTCTTGGTACTTGAACCAGTCCCAGTACTAAGTGCAAAGCAACCCCGAATGGTCGTCAGCCTCGGATGACTGTCCTTTTCTCTCTTGGTCCATCTGTTTCTTGGCCATCCCTCAGACGGTGACTGTCTGGGATTATCTATGGTGTAGGGAACGCTTTGACTTACCGGCTGTGTCCCATTGTACCCACAGTCCTCCCTCAGCGCCTGCTCGTAGGTCCAAGTAAGGTAGCGATGGTACGTCAGAAAGTTGCCCGTGTTGTGGATGAGGCGCGTCTGGTTGATGTGGATCGCCGGCCAGTCGTCGTAGCGCACGCGCGCGCCCGCCGCCCAGCTCTTGTCCGACCGCGACGGCCGCCGGAACAGGCACTGGACGGCCCGGATGTAGGCCGTCTTCTCCGGCGCGGTCAGGGCGTCCCAGTCCCGGCGCTTCGCGGCGGTGGCGAGGGAACACCCCCCGGGCGGAGGCGGGCGGGCCGACTCTTTCTGTCTTAGGTTGGTCATGGCTTGGTGGTGAAGGGTTCTCAGGACATCGTCATGCGGAGCAACTGCGACGGATGCCGCAAGCCACAGGGATATGGCGAGGACCCCCAAGGGTTTCATCCTGAACCTTCGACGGCGTGGACTTTGCCTCTTGTCAACTACGGCAGCAAGCCCACATCAAACCCAAAACGGGGATCACCATGACTCTAAATACGGACGGTTCACCACGCTCCGAAACGCCCCCTCCGAGACCGACGATTCGAGTGGGCTCACATAAGCGCCTACCCGCACCTATCAGCACGGCTAAAACGAAATACGGATCTTGGCCATGCAGGAAGACACAGCTAAGTCTGGGGGAGGGGTGG
Source organism: Arthrinium phaeospermum (assembly GCA_006503535.1). Lineage (NCBI taxonomy): Eukaryota > Fungi > Ascomycota > Sordariomycetes > Amphisphaeriales > Apiosporaceae > Arthrinium > Arthrinium phaeospermum. Next base: position 2,000,126 of record QYRS01000012.1, read on the forward strand.
TTTCTCCGCGAATGACTCGTCAGATACGTGGTGTTTTGTGGATAATTCCCCGGTCAAGTTGGAATTGGTCTAGAGTATACACTTGCACTTATGTAGTATTCAGTGGCACCGAGCTAGCACTCGTCTGCATACATTTGTATGCACCTAGATGCTGGTCTGACATGATATTGCCTTCAACCAACCACCCGGACCGAAATGGACTAGTCACCTTGATTGGTTGTTTCATGCATTGGTGGGAGACCGCCTCCCAAGTCAACGAAAGGAATCAATTATACCTACTTAAATATTTACAGCCCTAATATAGCGACACGTCAGAAAAGAAACAGGCCAGCCTGATATCCCAACAACCCATCTACCCACCCCCCTGCCTTACACCCGGAACCGAGCCTCAAGCCCAGTTGCTGCGAGCATACCCAATCGCATTCACCCAAGTCACCCCGCCCGCAAACACCGAGTCCACCACGACGTCCCCGCTGACGTAGGCCGTGCTGAGCACGCCGTACGAGTAGGCCCCGCTAGACTCCGTCACGAACAGCGAGCTGCCCGACTGCCCGCCCGAGCAGTCGAGGTCCGTGTGCACGGGGCCCGGCCCCGCCCGGTCGCAGCCCCCGACGCGCGTCGCCGTCACGCCCGTCTGGCGGTAGGGCCGGTTCCCCCGCTCAGGTCGCCCGGGTACCCGAAGTTCGCAAACTTGGCCTGGCCCGCGTCGGCGGCGGGGACGGCGACGCGGGCGCCGAGGTAGCCGTGGGCGTCGCCGAGGCGGTCGGCGAGGACGAAGACGGCCCAGTCGTCCTCGGAGAAGCAGTCGCCGCCGTCGCCGTCGCCGTCGCGGTTGGACAGCAGGATGGTCGAGACGGAAGAGCTCGGGAAGACGTCGCCGGCGTTGTAGTCGGGCTGGAAGACGTAGGGCTGGTTGGCGACGTAGCAGTGGCGCGCGGCGACGTGGCGCGGGCCCAGCAGGGAGCCCGTGCAGTAGCCGCCCGGGAAGCCGAGCTTGCCCATGGCGGCGTAGGGGTAGGACTGGTCGTTGTACTGCACCCGGTCGTCGACGCCGCCGTTGACCCACCTCCTCTTGGAGGCGGCTGGGGACCCGGGTTGCTGCTGCTGCTGGGGAAGGGGGAGGAGGGGGGCTGCTCGTAGTAGACCGTTGGTGCAGCAGCAGATCTTGTTGCGAGATGGTCGCGACTTCGGGGATCGTCGCGTTGGGGTTGGACCAGTACGATCGGAACTCCTCCAGGGGCGGGCCGATGGGATGGATGGCCGTCACTGCCGGGGCTTCCTCCTTGGTGGGCAGAGCCAGGGCGGCCAGGGGCAGACTGAGCTGCATGCACTTCAGCAAAGAAGACATGTTAGAGGATATTCAAGATTGAATTTGGGCTTGGACTAGTATTGCTATCCAGGGGGAACTTGTAGATGCTTTTGCAAGGCAGGGTTAATCTATTTTCGCCTGCTCCCGGGTAAGACAGTTTGCTACGCTTATATATTCGGTTCATTTTCATTGCTGCCGCACGATACTACGTTGAGTCTTGGCTATCTTGCATCGCAAGAGCTTTTTGATAAAAGATGGCCTGCGTGATCTTTCTTACCTTATGATCATGCTGTGCAATCCAGAACTTGGTGTTTTTGTTCCTCACATGAAGCCCTTTGTTGCAGAATGACCATGGCATTATCATGATGCTCTCAGACATGCACTGAACCCCGGTGAGGGCAGCCGATAAGGTCGCGGGGTCACAGCGCTTCCTATATAGGAAGTTGCGTGGAACCAGGTGGGAGGGAGGCGGGCGCGTCTCATTGGTCAGGGCACGGGCTTTCGCAAGACGCCACCCCCAGGTATCGGCGAATCAGGGGTAAGGACATCTGATGCGTACATGCATAATCTTTTTTTCTCTTTCCCCAACCGCGCTCGTTACAAAAGACAGCCACCAGGACCGAAGTAGAAGGAGTGCGCTGCCAATGTCATAAGAGACCTCAGCTCGCTTTCTTGCTGGTAAGACTAGATACATCACCAGGCCGTTGCAACCATACTTCGCAACGTTACCTCGTGCTTGTCGGTCATCGCTGAAGAAGTCATCGGATGAAGCACTGTGGCTTACGATCTCCCAGAGAGAAAGGATGCCATTCCTTTAGCATCTGGAACAGTCGTCGGAATCGATGGGTGAGGACTCTTTCCCGGTGTAGAAAACGCTGGCAACACTGGATGCGGACCTCTTATCTCAGCCGCAGTGGTGCATCATCACCCCGGTGTGCGGAAGATGGATTCCTTCGTACCAGTCCCGCCTCCAATAACCGTGTCCTCGCCGCCTGAAGGGTTCCTAAGATGAGGAGGCCAGCCGTTTGATGGTGCCCATTTTCAAAGTTCTGCCTGTGTCCGTGACCGCTATGACGGTGTATTTCAAGGTCGTCAGTTTGCAGCTCTCAAGTTTATCAGCTGTTATTCCACCCCGGATTCTGAGAGGTGTATTGAAATAAACAGATCCTGTTTACTTCTTATTCAAGCCCGCAGACGGGCTGGGCATCGACAGGGATCTATGGACTCGTCCATAGCTGTCAGCCATTGCCAAGATAAGCCCTCCAGATCCAGCCTCCAGACTGCCAACATTGTGCCTCAAGTCTAGACCAAGTTGCATGGTCCTTCGTTGGCGCTTGAGGGGGGACTGTGAAAATATGGGCCTGGGTAAGTATGATCGTAAACGGAGAAGAAAGAGGCATACGAAAGTGCGCCAGCTTGATGCCTTTGGGTACCATCTGTTTGGGCAGGGGATAGGAGTACATAGTCTAGGAGGTCTAGGTCCAGCTGAAATGGTGAACTTTATTTCAACAAGGATCTGTATTGCCCGAACTAGCCTCAGAACCTCGGTGAACTCCCATCTGACTTGGTTGAATCAGCATGTATTGCCCCATGTCTATGCCAGTGCCATGCTTTATCAACACTCCTCCTCACGCTTTCCTCGCTCTCGCTCAGAGTAAGGACCAGACAATGACCTAAGCCGCCCAAGCTACTTAGGTGACGTCGCGTGGACCCCTCAGGATCATACGTACGCATCTCCTCAACCACGCAGGGCGTAATGGGGTTCAAGGTAATTATCTCCAGGTGAACACAGACCAGCGCCCCCTCCTCCTTCCAAAGAAAAGTATCCATGGATAGATAGAATACGGTGTTATAGATCAACCATACCCTGCCGCAGTTAAGTAATCGGAAGGAATATGGGGGAGGTTTTTAATCTCCGCGGCAAGCGGCAAGGATCAAATCACATGTCAAAACGGCTGTTCGCCAGATGTAGCAGTATTACTACTCCGTACCGCAACGACGGAAAAGAACGAGGGACAAGGGTCGCCCGAGAGCGGAATGAACAAGGATGGGTGCCCTTGGCGGACTATTCTGTGCTTAGATTCCTGCTCAGCTTTCTCTCTCTTTTTTTTTTCTTGATCGGAATCGGTCCGATTGTTAGTTTGAATATGAGTGGTATCCAACATAGAAATAACGTCCTCCACACAACGGGCCGGGGTTTATCGGCACTCATTCTACGACCATTTCGTACTCACAATATCGTTTCACCTCCAGCGCGTATCCAACTTGGAAGGGCAAGAAGGAAGAGAGGGGTTGCCCCGTTTGATCGGAGGGGCTCCCTCGGCCGAAGGGGCCGTGATCTCCCTTGCCAACCAACATACGTGCTGCATACCCAATTGGTCAAGTTTCCGCCCTGCCAGTGTTTTACTCCTGACATTCAGAGGGAATAGTCTATGCTCTCTACAGGCAAAGTTGATATTGGTATGCCCTGCGCCGTTGATGGTGCAGTGATGAAGGCCGCATGTCTGGCAAATAGCGAAGTGAAATGGTATCTAATTGAATGCAAAGAAACTTGGTGATGGTATCTAGAACTGTGAAGAAAAAGTGAAAATGCTGTGGTATCATGAAGATCAAAAATCGAAACCACCGCCCCGTGGTGGAAAAGCTCTCGAAGCTCTATGATGATGCAAAACGTCGCGAAACATTTCAAGTCGTGAAGTCATCTCAGAGATGTGAATTCTAGCCAACCGCACATGCACGCCATGTTTCTCCTCCTCCTCCTCTTTCCTTCCTTTTCAGTTTTGCGAATCCTCCAGCTGGTCTAGGGCCATCGGCATGGGGTACCCCTCGATCCAGGCCCGGACGCTCTGCGCAAAGATCTCGGGATACTGCAGATTCCATGCGTATGCCGTTCTTTACGACAAATGTGCGCGTGTCCTCGCCCCGCCGGGACCGCCGCTGCCCATCGACCGCAGCAGGCGGCCGATCTCATGCGCACCTTCGATGTGGTCCTGCTTGCCGCCCGCGACGACGGCGACGTTTGTTTTGCCGGCCGGCCTCGACCACGTCCTCGCGGCTGTAGCGGTGCGTGTCGCCAACGCCCGTCGTCGACAGGCTGGACGTGGTGTTCTTGCGGATCTCTCTCAGCTCCTCGTTCTGCAGGTTCGTGGCCCAGCCGGTCGCCTTGAGCAGCATGCCCGATGGGGTGTTGAGCAGAGCCGTGAGACCCAGGTACATGACTTTGGGGTAGCGCCGCGACAAGGCCTGCCACCCGTTAAAAGGTACGAGACGCCCGAGACGTAGGCGCTCAAGACGACGTCCGGGTGCCGCCGGATGAGCTCGAGGGCAATGTAGCCACCAGGGACATGCCGACGAGGTGCGCCTTGCCGTCGTTGGCGTGGTTCCGGATAATGTCGGCGACCAGGTCGGCGGCGAGGGCGAAGGAAAATGGCTTGACGTGGCGCGACCGCGAGTGTTGCGGCAAGTCGGGAAGTAGCAGGTGGTACTCGGACAACTTGGGCCAAATGTGCACCCAGTCGAGGTGGGAACTGAAGAGGATGTGCAGCATCACCACCGTCACGGGCGCCAGCGGGTTGAGCGACACGAAGAACAAGTCCTTGTCGCCGCCGGCCTCGCTGGGATTGTTGTTCATCGTCGTCGTCCAGCTGCCCCCCACCACCACCACCGCCGCCACCAGCAGTAGAGCCCCCTGTCGTCTACCCTCGCCTCCCGATGACGACTTATCAGGCTCGACGCATCATCCTTAGACCTTAGTCCACGCGGGCTGCGGCTACTGCTGCTGCTGCTGCTGCTGAAGCTGTTGGACGTAGGTGTTAGTGCCGGTGACCCCCAAGGATCGTCGCTGTGAAGGCGCACTGCCACCTATGGTTGAGTTGAAACGGGACAGTCTCGTTGATAACGTGTTCATAGGTTACCGCCTAGTAGCGACCCGTCGTGGTTTTGGTGCGACTGCAGACAAAGTACTTGATGCAAGGAAGCAGTAACTCGTTCCGCTTGTCAAAATAAGAAGACGGAACAAGGGACGTCGATCCGCGGATCTAATGTAGGTAGTTTGGCTCCCAAACTGCCGGGAAGCCTAAACAAGAGCCGGGTATGTGACAGGTGGAATCTCGAGTGCAACAGCCGAAGGGGTGAAGCAACTAAGACAGTCGTCACTAGATAGTTCGAAAATGACAGAAAACAAGTGCGGGAGTAGCCAGTATGTAAAGACGGAGATGTATCGGAAACCTAGGAGCAGGTGGACGGGGAGCCCTGGCCTATTTCTGACCCGACCACTTCATTCTAGAAACGCGAAGTGGGAGCCGGAGGAGTCGCGCACGCAAGGGAGAGGCGGGACCGAGGGACTCTCAGTCTTTAGTTCAAACCCGCCTACCTTCCAATTCATGCGTGGCGGAGTCTTGTGGGCGGGAGCAACTGCTCCTCTCTCACCTCACTGCTCCTCTCACGGCAACTGGCGTGCGTGCGCGATGCCATCTCTCCAGGCCTCCCTCTCCCTCAACATGGAAGCCGAAAGATGCTCCATCTTAAGGTTACTTCGGCTCGTGCCACCGTAGCAGCGGCAATGGGTACACTGGGAGTCATGAGCAATGGCCTTGAAATGTTCGGCAGGTGTGGGGCCGAGTAAAGCAAGGCACCCTGGATATAATGCTATAGCATACCGACGATCAGCAAAGACGAGGGGAACATTCCCTATCAATCAGCTACCTAGTAGCAGCATGCATACGCATACCTACCTTAGGTACACGCCGGACTGGCCTGCTTGCCTACTACTTACATTGTACCTCCCTCACTCCCTTGCGCGAGACGAGATGCCCACCTGATGGAGGCCCGAACTTCGGGATGGCCAGTACACGTGCCAAAACACGTGGTTTTTCGGGAGCTTGCTACTAGCCATAATGGAAAAATGAGAGAAGAAATCTCCTGGCGCCAGAACAACGGTAGCTTCGTCTCAACTGTAGCATGTCGAGCGCAACGGCGCCGGGTTGTGCCTCCTAATCGGGCTAGCTCTGGAAAGCCCGAGGTGGTGGTTTTGACCCAATGATCAAAAATAGGGCGCTCGAGCTGAGGCTAGGGCCGGAGCTGATGGTCTTGGGAGCTGGAGCCCTGCTGCCTTCAGTGTGTCAGCTGCAGGGAAGTTCCCTGCCACAAGCTTCGGGAATTATCCGTGCGTATGTCATGCCCAGAAATTGTCACGTACCTATTTTGTTTGGTTGACAAGTTTTCGTACGAGCAAAGACTCGAGGGGAAGCGAGAGAGGAGATTGCCATTGCAAGCTAGACGCACGGGGCAGGCACCATCTAGATACCTCAATGTACGGAGTATATGTAACATATAGCTACTCTCTTTTTGGCGTAGAAAGGGCTGACTTGCCTGTCCGCGTGGGTCAAATCCGAAACCGGCCGAAAAACGAACTCAAAAATACGTTGATGTGGTTACCTAATATACATGTCGTCGGTACGTACTGTACCGTCGGTTGTCGGTTGTCGGTTGTCGGATGCGTCCTGAGCTGTTGGCAGAAGGTGCGATGTGGGTTGGATTGATGTTACCAACCTGCCTCCTGTTTCCCAGCTTCCAAGGGATGCATCAAAATGCAAACGGTGTACGTGTACTGTCCACAATGTCCACTCTTCGTCCTTCGAATTGATACCACAGAAAAGTTCTCTTCGGCACAAGGCTCAGACTCGCTCTCGTCGGCTCTCCCTCATTTTGCGTGGTGGTTCTGCTTGCAAACTGTTATCAATCGATTGCTGGGCAGAAGATTGAACCCCATTTGTTTTGGTTGCTGCTAGCTAAGTCCAACCAAGAGTTGGGACCTTGCAGAAGCAGGGAAATTGCACCAACCATTTGATGGCGTGAAAAACGGGCAACCCGAGAGCGTGTTTGCGGCGTGCGCATGCGTCAAACGCAGCACAGGGTCTTTGGCCTACCCATGCACTTATTTATTTACGTACTGCCTGCCTAGTACACTTTGAGGCCTGGCACTTCGAAATTGGGTTTCTTCTCCGAATGGCATCACATTGCGATGCCAAATGCAGCTATTGCATGCACCCCAGGATCCGCTTCAGCCAACTGCCGACCACACACACACACACACACAATCGCCAAGCAAGCACCCATCAGTCGTATACCCAATGCGTATAGCATCTAATTCTCATTCTTGGAAGAAGTTCCCCAATATCGAAGAATGACAGGTTCAAGTCGAGTGACGCAAGTTGCCTCCGATCGGCAGCACCCGTGGATGAACCAAGGAGCGAAATAAACCGTCAGGGGAAATGACATCATTTGCACAAAGCCAGACGCTACTCGCTAGCAGCTTGACAACGGGACACCCGGACACTGCAGAAAGGAGGGACAAATGTAACTTCAGCTCTTTAACATCGAACCAAAGAAAGCCCAAACTGAAAGATGGGCTGGGAAAAAATCAAAAACTCGTGTTGGACACACGCACTCTTCAGCTTGTTAAATATATTGGCTTTGTCCTGTCCAGCGAGGAGAAGGACTCCGTGTCGCCGAGCCGATTGATCAACCGACCCCGACCCAGCCAACAGCACACGCGCCATGTCCATCATTTATGGGACATTCCAGTGACCGATTCAAATCAACAGCGGTCGACATATCCCTTTCCGACCTCATCCCCAAACCATGATCCTGCCTTGCAACTTTAACTCGGTTCCAGGAAGAAGCAGAGGAGGGCGCAGATGCATCATACCACCACCGACCATGTCCGCAACCACGGCAACGCGAGTTGCACGCCCCGCCGTCGTCGCGAGCCCGAGACCGAGCCCAAGACCGAGATAAAGACCGAGACCAGGCCTGGACCGAGACTGAGACTGAGACGGTCGTGTCGTCGTCCTGTCCCGCCGACGAGGCAAAGGCTACGTCGTCGAAACCCGCACGCCGCCGCCTCAACGACCTGATGTTCCTGATCGGTGGCTGGAGCTCTTCAACGCCCTCGACTTCCCCGCCAACGTCTTCAACCAGCGGCCCGTCCCGGCCTTCGCGGTGGCGCTCATGATTATCGGCGGTCTGCTCATCTTGATGGCCTCGGGCGTCGCTCTTGTGGACCTGTGGAAGAGCTGGCACAACCTACAGCTCCTGTGCGGGAGAGGGCCCTTCTGCGAGCCGAGCTGGAGCAAGCCGAGTCCCAAATGAGGACCGACGAGGATGCGATGATGCGAGCCATGTACCTCCGAGCTGGAAATGGGTCAACCGCGGCGAGTTGGGATGGGAGTTCATCGACCGGGCCCTGATGGACATGATCGGCGGGTTCGGCGGTCTGCTGGTCGGGATCGGCACCCTCCTGGCGGAGGAGGGGTAACGCCAAAGTCTTCCTGGCCAGCAACCTGCTCTCCGGCTACGTGGGCAATGGCTTCGTGGCCTTTTACGGGCTCATCAACGCGGGGTGGGCCGTGTATCTGTGGCGCCAGGGCAGCTCGCGTTGGTCGGCGGTCGAGGACCAGCTCCGGGACCCCAGATCCTGAAACGGGCCCGTCGGTGCTTCTGGAACCACCAGGTCTACGCCGCCCTCTATGGCGTGACGGTGGTCGTCGCCGCGGTCGGCTCTCTGATCAGCGCCACCATGTGGTATGGGTACGTCATTCTCATACCGTGTATCGCCTCTTCGGTCTTTGGCAACGTCCTCTGGCGGAGACGGGTCGGGTACAACCGCGTCGTCTTCCCGAAACAAGCCGATGCTGTGCCAGAACATCATGGACGAGATCGCGTGCGTGATCCACGTGCAGGAGCAGGTTCGCGAGGGGCACCACGCCGCACTGCTGGCCCAGTACTCGCGCTCGCAGCTGCTGGACTTTATGCGTGACCACGACATGCTCGAGGACCTGTGCCTGGAACTGGCGCGGGACCCGACCTTGGGCAAAACCCTCCTACGCAGCTCGCCGAAGCATGTTCGATGGGACCGGTCGGCTTTGTTGTCGATCGAGTACAGCGTCCTGCTCCAGGCAGCGGAGGCGTGCCTGGCAAGGGTGGGGCTACGGCGGGCGATTGACCGCGAGAGGCTGCTCTACGAGCTGCTGGGGTGTTACAACGCCATCGAGCGCGAGATGTTCAAGGGCCCCTCGCGCAGCGCCACGGAGAAGTCGCTGATGTCGCTGATGTCACGCTTCACACCCGGGCAGAGCTTCACACCCGGGCAGAGCACGCTATCGGTTGGCACAATTTTAATGATCAATGAATAATAAACGACGAGAACTGCGTCGAGGAACTAGAATGAATATTGGGGAGGATGGGGTATAATGAGTATGAGTACTAGGGGGTTGGTTGGTGAAGATGGCGCTGTCGAGCAGCATTAACAACTGGCTTGAGGCCAAAGAAGGGCAGAGCACGCTATCGGTTGGCACATAATTTTAAATCAATGAATAATAAACGACCGAGAACTGCGTCGAGGAACTAGAATATTGGGGAGGATGAGGGTATAATGAGTATGAGTACTAGGGGGTTGGTTGGTGAAGATGGCGCTGTCGAGCAGCATTAACAACTGGCTTGAGGCCAAAGAAGATTTTCTGTGTGAAAGATGGATGGACGGCAGGGACCGAAGGGGATCTAGACTACAACAAGGGCGCAGCGCGCGATCCTAAAGAATCCGGAGATTGTTATATATTTTAGGTGATTGATCACTTTTTTCATTCGTCTTCTCGTCTCTTTTGCGATTCGCTCCTGTGGCTCTGACTCTCCTTTATTAACCCCAAATCTCGGGCTCGCCAAGGAGATCTTGGCGTTGTCCATGCGCAGGCCCAGGTTGACGCGGGGCATGCCGGGCCAGAAGTTGGGGAAGTGCTCGTCGCCGACGGCGTTCTTGCCGGTGCCGTCGACGGCGTCGCCCGCGCCCTGGTCGAGGTCGAAGAAGCCGAGGCTGGAGCGGTCCGAGGCCTGGCCCGGGACGACGGCGCGCCACTGGTCGGTGCCGGCCAGCTCGCCGTGCGGGGTATTCGGGTTGCCCGGCAGGGGCGGCTGGGCCAGGGTGGCGTTGATGCCGATCCAGCGGTACAGGTCGGTGCTGAAGGGGAGGCCGCCGAGGAGCGGGGTGAAGGTCGTCTGGAAGAAGGGCCTGGCGGCCGGGCCGGCCTCGCGGGCGTCGCCGGTCGTGTCGAAGGGGTAGACTTTGACGGTGGTGCTGCCGTCGGCGTCTTCGGTCCAGTCGAATTTGGCGAGGTGCTTGGGGATGTTCCAGTCTGGGGGTGTTAGCATATATCGTTCTTTCACTTGCGATGCTGCGGGCCAACACTCACTCAGGCGCCCGTCTTGGCCGTGTACTTCTGGCTGACGTAGATGCGGGTGATGGACGGGTTGAGGCGCTCCGACTCGCGGCCCTCGTCGACGTGGGGGTACTTGAAGTAGCCGGGCACGATGAGCAGCTCGTCGTAGGGCCCGACGGGCGAGTCGGTGTAGCGGATGATCTGGACCATGCCCAGCAGGCCGACGTACTCGGCGGCGCCGACGTAGGCCCGGTCGGCGCGCTCCAGCGGCGCGTACGCCTTGGCCGGCAGCTCGCTCGGCGGCAGCACGCTGGCAGCAGCGATGCTGTAGACGGTGCCGTGCAGGGACCAGGGCGCCGGCACCTGCTCGATGGGCTTGGTCGAGTTGTTGGTCCAGTCGTCGCCGCCGCCGGTTTGGCCGAGCGTCTGGGCGGCCGTGGCTAGGACGGTGCCGACGAGGGCGGAGGAGAGGCGCATGGTGTCGAGGCTGGTCTTGTCGTCGGTGGTGTTGGGTGCCTGCGAAGGATGGTCGATGCCCCTTGGGTGGGAAGGGGAGGTTTGGTATAAACGAGTGACGGGGGCGACTTGGAGTAGTAGTAGTAGTAAAGGAGAGAAATCAAGTCTTGTTCTGACAAACAATGACGCGCGCGATCACACACGGAGCACCCTCCGTCCCAGCCCAAGCGGCAGGTGTTCGCTATATAGGAACCCCCAATTATTACATCTACGGGGGAATGGTGGAAACGTGGGATGGCCGGAGACCAATCACGGCCCTATCGCAACCACATCCCCTTCTTTTGCTAACACCTTTGAGACCGCATTTACACCCCCGGACCTTGGACTCTTCCCCCCTCCAATCACGATTAGCAAGCCCCGGGATCCTTATGCAGTCACGTAGTCATAGGAAATTTCTGTGATTTAGTTTCTGCACGTTTTGAGGAATAGATCAACAGGCGTCCCCGCTCTTGGCGGGTGCGGGTCTTGGGACTTTTGCCCATTTTGGTCCAGGAACGGCATCGGGTTTTGCCTTTTTCTGACCAGGGGAGGTGGCCGGCATGCCGTGCGCATGCATTGATGCATGTCAGCTTTTCGGAATGTCACCCTCGAACGTCGATGGAAGCCTGTTTTCCTGCTGGATGGATGAGGGGAAATGGTATGTCGACATGTGTGAATGATGCGATTTCTTGCTTCAATACAACGTCGAGACATGTTTATGGCAACCTTCAGCGTCATACTTTACATGTCTCACTCGGTGGCCGCCCGCAACGAGTTGCTCCGGCCGGTGCACCCAACTCAACCGGGACATGGCCGGGTTGTGGACACAACAACACAGCACGCCCGCGATCGAGTCATTGCCACGGCCGCGTTTTCCTTTTGTCGAAAGCAGAAGTCAGCTTCAATTGACCCAGCCCTACCTAGCCAATAGATAGGGCTTGATTGGCAAGAACAAGATTAAATTACCTGGGCTATTTGGCCGAAAATGCACAGGGCTAGAGGTCTTTTGGGGCGAGGTCTCTTTTGCAGAAATGACGGTCCCCCTTCTGCTCGGGGTGCCTGTCGTTGGTTGACGAGATGCTATCCATCTTGGGACTGCCAAGATGCCAGGCAATCTGCAAATGGCAGCCCTTTGAAATTGAGTCGCCGGGGTGTGAGTGGGGATGGGGACCCCATCAAAATCTAGCGGGGATGGAATGATGAGAGAGCCACCACTCGCGGAAGTCAAGTCTGCAGAACGAAACCAGACCCTGGATTTTAATGGTCAGTGAGTTGCTGTTCTCGCTCGACGACGACGACGACGACGGCAAGGCCTCGCCGGGGTTGACTGTTCCTTTCCGGTACGCGCTAGAAACATTGCCAGCATCGCACCTACACGCAGCAACAATGCAAGACGCAAGATTCGGAGCACTGCTTCAATCATTCTGCCCGCCATCTACCATTCTACATGCAGATGGGTGCAGCCCCTGAAGCCTTACGGCCCGTCCATCAAAGTAGAATGGATGCTAATGAGTAAGCGCATGGATCCGGGCCACATAGCGCCGCATCGAGACGAGAATCGCTCGATTGCTAAACAGGCGCGAGGCCCCTTGGCATAACATCCGCTTTCTCTTGTTGTGAGCGAGATATCGGGATGCTCCGACCGAGTCGAGCTTGGACGACGGCTATGGAAACCGAAGGCCACCACCACGTACCTATTGGCGTGGTCATGAGTGAACTGAATAAGAGCCATAAGAGCCGCCAGATTGCCGGCCCAGTCGTATGCCCCATTCGCAAGAGGTTCTCGACCTGTATCGACGGACCGATGCTGTCTTAAAGGTCCACCTTACTTGCTTCTCAGCCAGCTGATGCCTGCGTTTGGTACAAGTATGGAGAAGAAGACGGCCAACCTAATCACCAGTTGGACAACTTGCCTATCTCTTGACCTCAGTAGTACGCATCATCATCCCCGATCTCCAGGACTGTCATGAGTCGCGAACCTCGTCGCTGTCGGTGGGCGTCTCTCGTGGCTATCAAATCGTGCAATGCCTGCCAGAAGCCACGCCGTCGGCTCTGACCCGGAGGATGCAGACCGTTTCCGCCCAGCAGGCCTCGAGCTTTGGGTGCAGGTACCCAACTACATAAGCCCAATTGAGCTGCTTTCCACCCGTCGCCAATAGGTGGCCGGGTGGTAAAACAGATTGGTTCTGCACCGGATGGACGTCTTTGATACACTTCATTGACCAATCCACTTCGGGTTCGAGCCGCGGTCGTGGCTGAGGTCTTTGATACACTTCGTTGACTTATCACCATCGTAAAATCCGCACCGTGGGGGGTGACTCAAACTCCGTACCGGACTTACCCTCACACCATCGCATGCGTCAATAACTTACAGGCGTTGCAGACCGTCGACAAGCTCACCACCTATCTCGGCGTCTTTCTTCTCTCTTTTTTTTTGCCCCCACGGTGGGCTCGATGGAATGGGCCAGAACGGGTTGCAACGAACTGGCGTGCTTTAAGTAAGGATGCGATGTCACAGTCACTGTCATTTTGAGGAAATGCGGATTTGATGAGTGATTGATTACCTGCCTCGCAAATTGACCACAACAATCATCATCCATATGTAGATACATGTTGGGGGTCTGCCTACGGCTCCGGTACCGTCTACGGAAACAACTACAGGCCATGATACATACAGCCCCAAACCAATCTCAACCCACAACAACTAGTCAAGACGACAACGCTGCCCTCTCGTGCAGCTCTTCATTCGTCCAGACTCGATCAGGCTCGTCGTGCTCGTCGTGCCCGTACTGGACGCACGGAGTCTCGATGGGGAAGCCCACGTCGTCGTCGTCATCTTCGTAGTAGATCGGTTTCCCGCCTTCAAGAGGAGGCGGCGGCAAAGCACCACCATCGCCCGTCGCGTTTTACCGCTGCTGCTGCTCTCGTTCATTCCGCAGGGCGTGCCGCTTCACGCTCTCGTGGTTGGTGCCGATGATGAAGTAGCGCGGCCCCGTGTAGTCGGCGACCAAGTGCATCTCGTCGCCGCGCAGGACGGCGCACGCGCCCGGCGCGTACCGCGTCTTGATGCCCAGCTGGGGCAGAGCCCCCCGCGTAGTCCCCAGCGTCAGCAGGCCGGCCAGCCCGCCGTGCATGTCCTTGGTGTCGCGGTGGCGCTGCGTGTAGGCGTTGACGCCCACGGCGAAGAGGCTGAGAAAGTCGTCGCCGTCCTCGCCGTCGGCGACGTCGGCGGTGGTCTCGAGCGGTGGCGCGGCGGCAGCTGCCGGAAGATGCGGCGGCACAGGTCGTAGTAGCCCGGTCAGGGGCGCGACCAGGAGGCGGAGGACCTCGGTGGCCTTGCCCAGGACGGCCGGGCAGAAGTACGGTTCGAAAAGCTCCAGGGCCAATACTGCGCGTCGGCGTTGCGGCCGAAGCGGGAATCGAGCGTGCGGATGACCCTCTTGCCGTTCGGGTCGCCCTTGGCAGACCACAGCCGAAGTGGGCTACGGCCATCTTGGCCTGCGGCAGCCCCGTCACGGTCGCCTTGGAAGGGTCCAGCTCCGGGTGGAGGCGTTGGATGTAGCGGTCCAAGACGTGCCGCTTGGTTTCGGGCCGCGGCATGGGCACGAAGAAGGAGAACAGTCGATGCACTCGTTCATCTCCTTCAGCACGAGGGGCCAAAGAGCAGCTGGGCCCGCCCCTTCGATGCTGGCAAAGACCACTCTTCGCTTGCAGTCGGTGATTATCACAATGTCGTAGTCCATGAGCTCCCACACGCTTTCTGCTGCCACCTTATCCTTGAGGTAATGGTAGAAGTAGTCGACATCATATGCGCCGTTGTTCCACTCTTTGGGCCAGTTCGCTCTGATGTACGAGAGAACTGTCCCCAAGCCTGGTTGTTCTGGGCAAGGTACTCTGCCGAACCCGATCCCTTTCGTCGCGGCTAAGATGCAACCAGAAGCGCTCTTGGGATTCTGATCTAAGCTCCCCAAGCACAGCTGTGTTGCTGAGCTCCTCTTCGTATCCCTCAGTACCCTGTGCTGGTCCGGCACTGCTACTGTTGTCGTTCTTCGTGTCGAGAAACGTCGTGGCCATGAACTCCTGCTGCAGCGTGGTTGATCTGCGGCTCGTCGAAAGCCGCTTTGGCTCTGCGTACGGCGTCGCAGTGTCTTTTGGTTGCATCGAATGGCTTAGCTTGGTCCAGATCAATGTCGCGGCACTGCATTAGGTGGACGGTTTTGGACCGCAGTCGGAAGTCCACCACAACCTCTTCCTCACGGTCGTGGGCGATCTTGATGCTGCCGTGGTCGCCGACAGCCTTGGCCAGTTCAACCACGTCTGTATTTGGCACTTTGCCTAGCATCGTCTTGATGCTCTCGCAATGCATCCCCATCCAGCCGGGAGAACCTCTGAGACGCTCAAACATGGGCGCCATGATGTCAACTGGTAGCATAGCACACGTTGGTTAGTAAGACATCGTTCAATAACGGTGGAGGCATGTATTCACATACCATGCGCTCATCTTGGTGGTGAGCAATGTTACCCGCCCACGATGACAACACACCAAAGGGATCGCCAGGTATCTTGGCGCATCTCTTGCCCAGCTTGACAAGTCCAACATTCGTCTTCTCCTCCTCCGTGAGTTCGTGCAGGCACTTGGTCATCGCCGTAGCCTTGTTCTGGTAGTTGCGTGCTCCCAGTAGCGATTCGATGGTGCGCTCGTCCGGCGTTCCGAGGCGCATCCGACTTCAAGCACGGCATGGTGGTGGTGTCTAGGTCGCGATATCGAAGCGAATAAACGTGATGGACTCCAAAGAGGGTAATAGGCGAGAAGAGGTTTCATCAGACCACAAGACGAATGAAAAGCCTGGACTGGAAGAAGAGGTTTCGCCAAACCACAAGCAGATGAAAAGTCTGATCGGCGTCAAGTTGGGTGGGCAGCAGTTCAAGTGATTGATTTATGCGGCGGATGGACTGCTTGGGACTCTGGCCAACAAACAACAGACACTGGGCAAGCTTTTAGAGCAAACTGCAAACGACAAATGTGACACCCTTCACTCACGCCTCACCTTCACATGTTGTTTGCCTACCTCTTATAGCCAGAGGCCTATCCTATCGCCAACCAGCCTGTAGCCAGCTACCCCCCCATCATACTTTCGCCCCCCAACCAGCTTGCATCCTCATGCGAAGATGTTAAGACTACGGCCTATAGCGAAGACTTTGAACAAGCGCGCGCTTCACTCTTCCTAGCATGGCGAGATTGACACAAGGTGGGGGTGTTGGAATGGCTCCAATAGTGGTGCAGTGTGCCTGGGGGCATGAGCCTTGAGCCTGCTCGCGCTAAACCTGTGGGGGCCCAGAGCCAGTTTATCGGTATCCTCATCCCCTGCAAATGCGCCGCAAGCCCCAGACCCCGCCAAATTTGGGTCCGGGGTAAAAACCACGGCGACTTGCTGCTGAGCCGCCGCTCGCTTGCTCGTTGGCTTGCTAGTGAATAGGCTAATAAGGGGCAATTAGCAACACCCATGACGACTGACAGGGATAGCTACTCGGACTCAATGAGTAACGAACCAATGATTGAAAACGTTTCTTCTCTCTTGATTATTTTCGTCTCCTAAGTTGATAGATCTCTCTAATGGCAATTGAGCCATAATGACCTCTCGCAGAGGTGACAGTATATCGCTCTCGCCGCCAAAATAAAAAAGCCTAACGCCATTCCAATCTACGTACTCTATGTTCCTTTTTCTCCCCGATCATGCCAACGAAGGTGGTGGTGGTCATCACTCCTCGCTGCGAGCGCCGACTGCTGTTTGGGCCCCACCTCGGCCATGTACTTCTTCAGCTCCGCTCCATGCTGGCAACCGCGGCCTCCTCCTCCTCCTTGACCCTCGCCTCTTCTATACGTTTAGCCTCGGCCCAAGCCTTGTAGGCATCGTCGATGCTGGCAACCGCGGCCTCCTCCTCCTCCTTGACCCTCGCCTCTTCTATACGTTTAGCCTCGGCCCAAGCCTTGTAGGCATCGTCCTGCCTCTCCAGGTTACCGTCCTGCAGGATGCCATAAACGGGCTCGGCGGGGCGCAGGAAGCCTTTCGAATCGGCCTCGATGATGGCCTGCACGATGATGCGACCCATCATCTCGTAACCGGCGTCGTTGGGGTGCATCAGGTCCTTGCCCAGGTTCTCGGGGTGGATACCGTCGGGGCTCATCATCTCAGCCAGCACGACAGCCCGCTTCTCCTTTTGCAGGATCTTGTACAACCGCCTCAACTGCCGGTTGACCTCTACTACGCGCTCCGACGCGTTGAATCGTTCCGTCTCCGTCGTCGGCAGCAGCGTGCCCATGATGAGCGTGGCCCGTGGCGAGGCCTCGAAGACGTACTCGACGAACTGGTAGTACCGCTTGTAGAAATTGGGGATGTCAAAGTTCTGGAAACAGTCGTTGGAGCCCAGGTTGGCTAGCACCAGATTGGGCTTCATGAAGGGCAGGGAGTGCTCGGCGCGGTGGTGCATCACTTCCGTCCTGGCCCCTGGCCATGCCTCAATGTCATTGTCCGTCATGTTGCCCACGCGGTGGGGGCCGACGAAGTTGACGGGTGCCGATGGAGGTCAGGTAGTCCCGGACCGGCCGTCGGAATCCATTGTTGTCGAATCCCTCGTCACCGCGGGTAGTCGAGGCGCCGATGGCCATGATCCTCAGCGGGAGTCCATTGGCCAGTGGTCGTTCATAGCCTGGCCGTTTGTAGCCTGCGCCGATATGCCCGGGCCCCCCTGACCCGTAGGAGAAAGTACCGTTCGCGAGAGTGCCATTGTGCGATGTTAAATGCGAGAACCGGCCGCTACCATGGGTCCAGTTAGGGTCTTCGGTTTCTGTCAAGGATATCGCTAAAGGGACCAAGAGTCGGATTAGCTCCAATTCATCGCAAAGCTGATGGGGAGGTATGGTATGTATGGCGACAGGCCAATGACCCAACTCACCAATGAGAATCAGAAACACTAGCGATACGCCAAACAAGAGTCTCTTTCGAGCAACAATTGCCGACACGTACGATGTTTGCGACACGTTGTCAATGAACGCCTTCATGCTGGCGAGAAATGATACGAGAGACCTGATCAAGGGATATACAGGATAAGGAGAGTGATCGGTGACAACCTCAGGTACTACTGGCCCATCAAGCTTTGGTGACCCTTAAGCAAAGCGTTGAGAAAGACACGACCAAGGGATCTTGAAGGAACAGGAAGGGAAAGAAGAAGAGAATGAGAGTTTGTCTTCCGACCCGAGGGATGAAGTTTTGCCGGTGTAACGGCAAACGCAGAGAACGAAAATAGGAACGAAGACTCGGCAATGCGAGACCAAAGCCAAGCGAACGACGGGGAGGATTGTGTGTGAGGAGGCACACTCGGGACTGGGCATCATCTGTTTTATTGGTGCTGAGCGCCGGTGCGCGCCACAAGCTTACATACTGGGACGGGACGCACACAGCGTACGGCAGACGCAATGTCTGTCTTACCCTTGAGCATTGATACATTCAGTGTTGCTTGGCCGCAGTTGCGACAACCCAAAAAGCGTATCATTGACTGACGACGACAGTGGGGACTTACCGATCGGCCTAGGCACCGCGTATAATAATAGATAGCAATGGAAAGGGCATCTTGGGCTGCCATTCGCATGGCACTTGCCTACACTACCCCGGCTGAGTGTGGTTGGCCCCGGGGACCCTGGTGCGGGCAGCCGTTATCGTCCCAATGCCAAGGCGAATGCCGCATGTCGGGCCTAACGACGAGACAGGGAAGGGCTGGCCGCTGAAACGGACAGGGTGTTGAAGAAATCAAAGATGACGACGAAGCCGCGACAGTGGAATGATTGATAGATCGAAAATGGCAACAACATGTGTTTATTGGGAGTAGAATTCTAATACGTGGTGGAGTGTGCGGGATCTCATGTCCAGCAGTTATGACCGCCTCAGTCTGGGCATCGACGGGTTCTGAATCATCTAATTTCGTGGGCTCGATAGTAGGAAGTCGTGGCAGCCACTACGACAGATTTGTATCTGATATTCGCTGGGACGGCAATCGCGTGCATCCCCCCCTCCCCCAAAGTTCCAGCCCCCAAGTCATGGTGCAAGTACGCCAAGGCCGCCTTAAGCTTTTGGCCAACCCTCTTATGACCAAGTCTCAGGACCCCTCCTGGCCTAGAGTGCTAGCCCCCGCCCAGATCGGATCTGATCTCCCTAACCTAAAACGAGCCTACAGTTCACGCATTTGCCTCGTTTGCTTTCAGCTACCCAAGTACTTAACGTACGTATTCAATGCAAGCACCTAGCCCAGCCGTTTCGCAGGCACAAGCGCATATCGGTGGTTTGACGGAATACATGTTTTGGAAACTTAGCTGGAATAGCTACCATCTTGTTTTTGCCGCATCGCCCATTGGCCAAGACAGCAAACGACGTTAGTTGGGCTTGTTTGCCATCTGTAACATGCGGGATCTCGGGTCCCCGGTAGCAGAAATTATTGGTGGAAGGGGGAGTTCTTTTGGGGGAGGGGCAAAACTACTGCATCAGTGGGACTCGAATCGAGGGGGGGCTGCAACATAAAGTTGGTGCTGAAGCTTTTAGGGTGGGCAGGCTTAGCTGATCGATTTAATTGATCTGTAACTCCAGTCCCCCATAAGCCCGGGCAAGTCTCGAATGGTGGAGGAGCAGCCAAAACTCTACGCCTGAGTCGCGCCTGGTCATTCCTGCCTGTTTCCGAGTCAATCGGCTGCGCTGCAGAAAGTGAAAGAGAGGGCCGCGTCAGTCCGATTCGCCTTCTCCATTCAGCGTGGCTGGTCGTAATACCTCGAATGACGCCTGACTGCCGATTCCACGATAACGACAAGTTCAT